>VZRV01008359.1:0-66170 GCA_013398115.1 Falcunculus frontatus | reverse complement strand
TCCATCCATCCATCCCTCCATCCATCCATCCCTCCATCCATCCATCCATCCATCCATCCCTCCATCCATCCATCCCTCCATCCATCCATCCATCCATCCCTCCATCCATCCATCCATCCACTGTAGGGCTGGCACACTGTGTCTGCTCAGTGCATTTCTGAGCAACAGTCATGCCAAAGAAGGGAGGAAGAAACCTCTGAACTTCACGGGTGTCTTCTAAACATTTTCCGAGGGGCTGGTTGGGATGCACAGGCAATGGCTCGATCAAACATTGCTTTCACCCATACACAGCACCCAGCTACTGAAATTACAGTGAACAGCAAGTTGGGCCAAAGGGACAGGTTCCTGCAAAGTCACACTGTGTCCTTCCTCTGGTTATCTCCAACCCCATGGCACCTCTTCTTTTACGTTCACCTTTACAATTCCCCAGCTAATTCCTCTGCAAGTCCTTAGAGTTGGTCTCTCTCAACAGCTTGCTGGATGAGGTCCTCAGGGCTGAGGGAAAAGAGTTTTTGTTTGGGGTTTTTTTCTACTTGGCCCAAAATAAGGTAAAACAAATTCCCTGTGAAAATCTACTTTTTCATTCAATAGCACCTTGTTGTCCCCAAGGTAGACAAGTCAAGTCTCGTTTCATAAGCTCCTTACTGTAAACAAAGGAGCTTGCACTGAGACAGAGAAGACAAAGGGAAGAACAAAGACTCAGGAACTGAAGTCTCTATTACAGTAATTCCTCAAGTCCAGGCTCTGCTATGCCACAGCTGTGTAGGGACTGTTCAGAACAGAACAGAACATCATCATCTGAAATCTTATACCCATAAATAAAACAGGGGTCTAAACACAAGGGTTTGTATCTAAACATTGTAGGGGTGGAGGGAGATGCGGGGTAACAGGATGGGTCAGGACAAACTGCAGAGTTCTATTCCAGAAAGAGACCACCAGGACTGCCAAACTAAAGGGATGCTCAGTGTTTTCAGCAAAAGAAAGAATCTACATATTCTCAGCTTTCATGCTGACTTGTCAAACAGAGACAAGAAGCACTAAAAAAATCCCTTGTATGCCATTAGTGAGGAAGGTAATGGTGGCATTGACTTTTCCTGATACTGCTTTAAAAAAAGATTCAAAAAACCCAATTTTTCATTGGGAAAGTCACAAAGAATAATATAAATAGTAGGGGAAATTTATTATATAATGAATTGTCATTAGACGAATGAACTTATAGGAAAGGAAAACCTGATAAATAACTTGAATTTATGTGTACACATACAATTCACAGACAGACACAAATATATATTAATATATATATGTTTTTGCTTACCTTTTTGATAAAAAATGTGCAGACAGCAATTGCTAAGAGGCACTATGAAAAGAGATTGGTTATAAAGGGGTATAAATTTTGACATGGGATAATACCAGGTTTATCTAAAGGTGATAATAACAGCACACACCGTATCTACGTATTCTCAGCTTTCATGATGACTTGTCAAGCAGACACAGGAAGCATCACGTCACTAATTTGACAGATAAAATAGCAAAAGCTAAATAGGGAGAGAGGAATGAACAAGAAAAGAGACAGAGGAAATGAATGCCTCACAAAAACCTAATATCTGACTAGTTACCTGCAACTCTCTTGTCCTTGAACTTGCTGACAGTTTCATAGGCATTGCAAATTTTCTTTCCTGCTACTGTGATTTGCTGGATCCGAAGAGAAGCAAGGCCATGGTCATGATGGTGCCAGACTTCCCTGTTCAGGTGGGAGAATCCTTGAGGAGGTTTTCACAGGGGATAACCAACATCAGGAGGCACAGAAATCGAACACATGTTTGCTGAGTTCCTGGATGCAGTACTGTGCTGGGTGAACCCTGGCTGGATACCAGGTGCTCACCAAAACCTCTCTCTCTCCCCTCCTCAGGTGGACAGGGGAGAGGAGATGCAACAAAGGCTCCTGGATCGGGTTAAGGACAGGGAGAGATCTCTCAGTAATTGTCAGCATGGGCAAAACAGACTCCACTGAGAGATATTAGTTTGATTTATTATCAGTCAGAGCAGAGTATAACCAAACCTTAAAAATCCCTTCCCCCTATCCCTACCTTCATCCCAGGCTCAGCTTCACTCCTGATTTCTCTACCTTTTCTCACCTCAGTGGCATAGAGGAAGGGAAAGTGGGATTATGGTCAGTTCATCCCATTGTCTCTGCCACTGCTTCCTCCTCAGAGGCAGAACTTCTCACACTCTTCCCCTGCTCCAGTGTGAGGTCCTTCCCAGGTGGGAAAAACCCTCCATGAACTTCTCCAACACGAGCTCCCCTCATGGGTTTCAGTTCTTCCCAAACTGCTCCAATGTGGGTCCCTCCCATGGGGTCAGTCCTTCCGGAACGTGGGTCCACCACAGATTCACAAGTTCTGCCAGCAAACCTGGCATGGGCTCCTTTCTCCACAGCCCACATCAGACAAAAGGGAATCTTCTGCAAGGTTCTCACAGAAGACACCACAGTAGCCACCCTTCAACCAAAACCATGGCATGCAAATCCAACCCTCCTATCTGTACAGACACTGAGGAAAAGGATGTGCAGTGAAGGGAAAGTCAAGACAAGAGGCTATCCAGTCATATGTCCACCTTCAAAACAGGTAAGAAGGAGGATGCAGGGAATTACAAGATGATCAGTGTTATTTCCTGGGAAAATTAGAGAGCAAAGATTCACATAATTTATTTCCAGGTACCTAAAGGACAAGAAGGTCATCACATGCTGCTGAGGAGAGCGTGAGAGAACTGGGATGGTTTATCCTGGAGAAATTAAGACTTTGAAGGGACTTAAAAGCAGCACATAAGTACTATAGGGACAAAGCTGTAGTTCCAATCAAGAGAGGCTGAATTTCCCAAATCTATTTCTCTCTCAAATTTCACTTTTTTGCAGTTCTCTGCAAGACTTCTAGGACACACCTAGAGAAGAGCTGTGACTCTGTAAAGCTTGTGGTTAGGCTTCATTTTACCAGCAATAGGGCCCAGCTTCCCCATTTCAGAGGAATGAGAAAAGGGAAAAAATATACAGGGCAGGGAGAGTACTTGGTAGTCTAAGATAAAATGTCCTAAGTCTCCCTTGCCTCAAGATGCCTTGGCATTCATTCCAAACACTTGCTGAAGGAAGAAAACCCAGTTTTAGGCTAAATAGAAATATGTTCTATTTGTCCCTGTTGCCTGCATGTCTTCCCAAGGGTTTCTCTCAGTTTTTAGTTGCTGGCCCTGCCTTCTGCCTCGACAGCAAGGGGATAAAGTGTCACCAGACCTTGGCAGATTCATACACATTGCATGGTGTCAGAAGAACAGATCTGCTAAAGAATAATTGCTCCTGATAGCCTATTGACTTTGATTAGGAAATACACATTAGCATCTTTCTTCATTTAAGCCTCACTTGTGGAAGGTAGCCTCCTTAAGTGTTCTGTTGTCTGGGATATTAGACCAGGAATTAAAAATGACAGGATGGACAATTTGGCAGTAAGCGTTTAATTAGGCAATAAATTAGAGTCCCTGAGAGCACAAGGATCTGTGGCATCTCTCTCCTTTTGAAAACAAATCACAATGTTTGTCCAATGTACAACACCCCCTTATTATACACCACAGATGGAGCTCCACGCCCCGTGCTGTTGGTTTTACTAAAGCCATATTGACAAGGAGAAAACAGGAGTTTATTAACATCATAAGTGTTTTCTGCTGATGGATCTGGGGGACCTTCCAATATGCATCCTGTTCAGGATTAAGTTATGACCCTTCCCCCAGACTTCCAGAACCAAACCCAGCCATTTTATGGTGTGTTTTCCCTGACTTTGCTGTATATGTAGGACTTTAGAATGGCATTTTGAGAAGGATGAAGAGCAGGAAATGCCTCTGAAGTTCCAGTAGGTGGGATTCCAGCAAATGTCACATCATATGCTGATATTGGATATCAGATTCTTTGGTGGCTCATTGAATTACAGTGGGGAGAAAGGCAGAAGTTTGTCACTCAAAGTCACGCACAGAGTCTTGTTTCGTAGCAGACTGAGTTCTCTGTCCTGTTCTGGGACCTCACACTGCCATGATGGAATGGGGACAATGTCATGGTCCTTGGCCAAGAGCATAGGATAATGCAGGTATGGTGGCAGGAGAAGAGAGAGGGTAATTCATTGAGCCTCATGGAAAATAAGGGACAATGGACAACCAGCTTAACGACCTGATTTGTCTTTTTTTGATAAATTCACAGTCAAATTTTCAGGTCATTCAATTATCTTTCAAAAATATCACCTTGTTATCTAACCTTTCCTTCCTTCCTTCTTATTTTTCTCCTCTTTCTTTTGTTTTCTCTTTTTTCAGTACACTTTCACATGAAAAAAAGAGCTGTTTCTGAATGAAATACTACAAAGGCTCATTTGTACAACACGGACATGAAGTTTCTCACTGTTTCGGACAATGTTACCTAACGCAAACAAAACTATTTGCTGAATTTCCCTTAATTTTGGAAAGACTTTTGCTGTTCTTTTGAAACTCTGTGTCAGAAGGGTGTAACGCAATGTCTCCCCCAGACCCAAGATGAAGCCTCACATTGGGAATTCCCCTGCCACTCTGCCTATAACAAGCATTGCCTTATCCCCTGGACCTTATTTAATCTCCCAGTGGAAATTGCGGGCAAGGGATATATAAAATCAAAGTGTTACAGAAACTGCTTTGATTAACAATTCTGACTAATAAGAAAAGCTTACAAGGAAGAGAAAAGTAATGTCCACAAGCAAGATAGGAGTAAATGGCAACCAGAGTCCATCTTTTATATGGGAGGACTGGGCTAATGCTCAAAACTCTCCTGTCACCCAGTAATCTTGTACTAGTTTGAAAGCAAACCAGTGAGAGAATCGAAATCAGAACTACAATTTAATAGGAAAATTAAAAAGAAATGCAATAGTACAAAAGCACTGCCAGAGTCAGGATACAAGCTGACACCCTGTGGGCAGGGTGGTGGTAGCAGTCCGACTAAATGGTGGCTGCAGTCCTCCTGAAGTGATAGATGTGGTTCTGTTGAAGCAGTGATCCTGTGGAAGGGTCTGGTCTTCCTCTGAAGGTCCAGTGGTGGTTATGTAGCTCTTGTCCTCTGGGAACCCAGTAGGTAAGGGCTGAGTGTGGTGTTCCAAACCTCAGATTACATCCAGGTAGGAATGCTTGGTTCCTCCCCATGGGCAGAGCATCTCACAATGGGATGATGTAATTTTTTGAGTCGTGCAGTGAGGTTGGATGGCCCATGAACAGAAGATATCTCTCCAGAGGGAGTTACCAGGGATGTGTCATGGAAGAGATAAAGAACACTGCCCCACCTGATTGTAACAGATGGTGATAGAATCCATACTTTTGGTTACATTGTAACCTAAGACAAATCTGCACAGAGTCATGAGGGGGTTTTGCACAGTTTTGCCTTTGTGAACGAGCTCTGCTGTGCCTGGTGGCTGAAAGGTTGTTATGACTGCTGACCACATGAAGCCACTGCTCATCTGTGAACTATTTTCCTCATCTTGCATCTCTTTATGCCTGTCCGGTGTGTCTGAACCCACCGTGGGCTCCCCGAGCAGAGCAGGTTTTAATTGATGGGTTTGAAATGCGAGTTTAGAAAAATAGTGCCTGAGAATAAGTCTGTCAAAATGAACAACACTCACTCCATGGTTACAGCATCCATCAGTCTAAGGGGTTAGTTCCATATCTATCATTTTGGAGAATGGAAAAGGAAGAATCTCGGACCACATCAAAAAACCTCCTGCCACCAAGATCACGGTAGATTAATCACATTGGCAGAGATTCTGTACATCTCCCTGACACAGCCACACTCGTGTGGTAATTCCCTGACAAAAACATACTGTCAAAAATAACATCAGCAAAATCGCTCAGTAATTAAGATATTTACAGAGTTTCTTGTGCTGTTCCTTTAGCAGGCTGCAGTTTCTGTGGTTTTACATCATTAATGTCAATGGTTAAAAGGATGTTTGGTGGTGTAAGTGACACACTCTTGGGATGGTGGGTCTGTTACACACCACTTGTGTGTGCAATAACACAGACCCAATCTTATTTTCTTAATCAGTCAGCTTGCAGGCCCCTCAAATCAGAGATGACACGGGGAGAGGGAGCAATGATCAGATGTTCACTTTTATTTTCTGTAAAACCAACAGGAAGCAACCAATTTAGAAATTAAAAGGCAGATTTAAACAAAAAAACCCCCAACACTTAGTTCTTCACATGATTAATCTGTGAAACTTCTAGTCATGGGCAATAAATATATGTTGGAAATACTTCATCAATCTTCTACAGGAGAGATCCTCCCATGCAGTCACTTTCTTGCAGAATCAAGGATGTGAAGGAAAAAAGGATGAAAAGAAGATGGAGAAAGATTTTTTTTAGGTCAATACCCCAGAGGCACACAGAGAAAAGAGGACGAACATAAAATCCAGGCAGGTGCACCCAATGCTATTAAGGCATCCGGTCATGAAAATATTACAAGCCCTTATTGTACATTACAATCCTTGTTACTGCATTGTGAACCAGAAGGAAGGGGAAAGATGGGTAATTCATGTTGCTTCTATAACAATAAAGTGTTGTGTTGCTGGATCAGCCAGGCCCAGCTGCACGCTTGGTCAGTGCCAAGATGAATATCTGCCCGCTGCCTCCTCCACGGATATTAACTTTCAGCTGAACACCTCTATCTGTGAATTACAGACCTTGCTGCTGACCACAGCAGGAGTGGGGTTGGTGAGGGCAGCACACAAAAACATGGCTTGCAATTAACAGGTCAGCAGGCAAAGAGGAAGGACTTGGAATTATCCAGCTCTATAAAGTGATAGATATAGGACAGGACAGAAGGAATTTTTGCATTTGTGCATTTCAGAATGGGGAAAGTCAGGAAAGAGTCTGGAGCACGAGACTGATGAGGAGCAGCTGAGGGAGCTGGGAGGGTTCAACCTGGAGAAAAGGAGTCTCAAAGGGAATCTTACTGCTGTCTACAGCTCTCCGACAGGAGGTTTTATCCAGGTGATTGGTCTTTTCTCTCAAGTAACAAGTTCTAGGACAAGAGGAAATGGCCTCAAGTTGCACCAAGGGAGGGTTTCAACCAGATATCAGAAAAAATTTCTTCACTTGATATCAGGAAGAATTTCTTCCCTGAAGGGGTGGTCAGACGTTGGAACAAGCTCCCCAGGGAAGTGTTGGAACCACCATCCCTGGAAGTGTTCACAAAATATGAGGATGTGGCACCTGGGGACATGGTTTAGTGGTGGACTCGGCAGCGCTGGGTCAATGGCTGGACTCTGCTCTTGGAGGTTTTTCCGTCCTTAATAATTCCCTGCTTCTATGATGCAAGGTGAAGATTACAATAAAAAGAGAATTGTCTGTTGTTTCAACTGTTAGCAGCAAACATTGCACCTGTCATTCAGCAATCCCTTTGATGGAACAAGAGTTGTTACAAGAAGAAAAATAATGAAATGTTGTTTTCAAGCTGATGTTTAGGGATAAGAAAGGTTTTGTTTTGTTTCTTAACAAAATCTAAATGAAATGACATATTCTTGTGCCAGAAGGAACAAGATGTTCCTTTTGATCAAAATTGGAAATACGGCATTTTGTGTTCAGACTATTTTTAACTATTTCCCTTTCTTTCTAAGAGAAAATAATCAATTCCTGAGTGAAAACATAATTTTTTTGCTGAAAAGTAAAAAAAAAAAGTTACTTTCAGAAGTCGTGAAAATTACATGTATTATCCATTTTGCTCGTTACATATTTTGAATGTCATAACGTTTGCTGAAGTCAACCTATTCACTAATAGTCACCATGAAAAGTGGGGGGTTTTTTTAGAATTTATTTTTTACCAAAAAAAATAATTTTTTTCCTTTCCCCTGCTTAATTGGTGAACAACTTTAGGGTCCTTGTTTTGCCTTCTATGCCTTCATTGTCTCATCTGTAAGAGTGGGCATTGTATTTACTCATTTGTTGTGGGGGGCTTCAGAGGTGATAAATTGTACATGAGTGATTTAGACACAGAAAGTGTCAGGTAAAAAGCTACTTATACATTCTGAGGATCCTTCCAGCAGGTTTGTGAATGAAGAGGAGGTGAATAAAGCTAGACCACCCTCTCCTGACAAAAAGTAGTTCCATCACATAATCTGTTATACACAATAAATAAAACCTAGCCCCCTGTCCGAGGCATCGCCTCCATTCGCAAGACCAAATGGGATTCATCATTTCCTTTATTCCTGTTCAGTGCCTGGAAATGGAAGTTCCTGGGATTTGAAGGAAGCAAGTTGCATTCTGCTGCAATAATTCTCAACAAATCTACCACAGAAATGATTTCAGCTCTGCACATGCTGAGGAAAACAATTATATCATTTCAGTGATTTATTAACCCAATGAGCAGAAGTAGCACAGCAAGGCTGAGTATCTATCGCCATGGATCTGGGAATTACGTTTTAATTAACCAATTTCTCTAATATGCTGTCTAAGCTTCCTACAGGGGAATTGAAAAAAACCCAGGCAGCTGCAAGGCTGAAAGGCTCTCCAGACATTTGGTGTCCTTGTTGTGTTTTGGTCTGGCTTAGTGAATGCCCCTCGTGACAAATGCATGTCGATGAAACAAAGAATGGGATAATTGACACATTTAATGAAAACTTAATATATTCTGCTGGTGGCAGGGGGAAATATTAAACTTGCTCACAGTCAATTGTCATAAAATATTAAACATAAATATGGAAGTAGAAGGAGACGAGAACAAGGATTATCTTCAAGTGAATCAGATCTCTGGAACAGGCCAGGATAAAAATTCGGAGCCTGGGAGTTATGAAAGACATCACAAATCTGGAATATAAAAGAACTTTCTACATGTGATTGCCAGTAAACATCACTTTCATACTTACACACAAATGATAAAATAAATCTGCCAGTCCTATCTGTGGCAGATAATTTATTCTATGCACCATGGTCTGCTGTTGATTTCTCTTTTCCTACCAATTAAGCCTCACCATTTTGATTCCAAACTGCTCTGAGAAGGTCTAAAACTGCTCACCATGCCCATGTAGCTGTCTCTGCAGGAGGTCCCAAGTGGGTCCTCATCTTTGTTTCATACTGCAGCAGAACTACTCCACAACATAAAGAACAGCCAGATGTCTTTGCTAGTTTCTAGCAAAGTTTCTAGCTAGTTTGTAAATATTTAAATTATATTCACAAATATATATATTTCAAGAAGGTTCAGGTTGGATATTAGGAACATTTTTTTCACTGCACGAATGTTTAAACATTGGAATAGGCTTCCCAGGGAAGTGGTGGAGTCACCAACCCTGGAAGTACTCAAAAAATGAGTAGATGTGGAATTTCACAATATGGTTTAGTAGGCACGGTGGTGTTCAGCCAAAGGTTGGACTTGACAACCTTGGAGGTCTTTTTCAACTTTAATGATTCTGTGATTCCACAATTCTATGATATTGCGTCTCTTCTGCCTTTTAAGCCCCATTTTCCCAAGCAACACAGAAGGGATCTTCAAAATGACTTTTAAATACTCATCCAAGTGTGGGCTGTCCAAAGCTTTGGGTACTTTGACCCAAAAAATATGAAACACATTTTGTGTACCTCTGAGACTTAGAGCTGAGTAAACCATAGAGCCTGAAACAGTGTCTGCCATGGTTAGGAGATATTTTTCACAAAGTCTTGAAGTATTAGGAGGCAACATTAATTTAGAGCATTGAACTCCGAGCTTTTCTCCTTTTTCTTGGCAAGCTTTTTGCAAACTGCAAGGATAAGGGGGAATGGCATTTAAGTTAGAGCGGGTTAAATTAGGTAGTGGAAAGAAAATCTTCCCTGTGAGGGTGCAGGGGCCCTGGCACAGTTTGCCCAGAGAAGCTGTGGCTGCCCCATCCCTGGAAGTGTCCAAGGCCAAGTTGGATGGGGCTTGGAGCAACCTGGGATAGTGGAAGCTGTCCCTGTCCATGGCAGGGGGTGGAATGGGATGATGTTGAAGGAATCCCTTCCAACCCAAACCAACCTGCGATTCTGAGATTATTCTGGTCTTTGCCTGCTGTCCTGGGCAGACATTTGTCAGAGGTTTGTTTGCAGTACGTGTTCCAGACACGAGATGTCACTGCATGATGCAGAGTGTTGCACAGATGGTCCAGAGTGTGGTAAAAAAATTGGAAGAAGGTGGAGCCCGAGCTGTGTGCACCAAAGTTTTCTGCCCTCTTTACTGACATTTCCTTTAGAAACTTACTTTGTTGAAGAAGAAACAGGATTAGGCACATCAATTAGCAACAATGAGCCAAAGTATGACCAATAAACTGGTCTTAAAACAGTGCATTTGACCATTCCTCCAGATTCAATGAATAAAATGGGAGGTTTGCGCTCAGCAAAATGCTGGAACATAAATCCTGTATTTTAATCTGAAGTATTGCTTTCTGAATTAATTGCAAAGATGCCACCATAAATTATAGAAATTGATGAAGCTGGTATTTTTAGCTTAATAATATTCCATTGGGAAATTGCATTTACCTCTAATCACAATCATCATGCTCAAATAACAATATCGTTACTAATAATTACAAAAACAACATAATATCAATTCAAAATATTAACCAGGAAGCAAATACAGATCACATAAAAATGAAGATTGATTAATAATTACAGCACAAGCAGCCAGGAGAAGAATAATTACAAATTATTTTTCAAGCACGTTCTTCATGAACAAGCAGAGCTATGGAGGTAGGGATAATTGCAGGCATCGTCCCCAGTGACAACTGTCCTTTCTATCCTGGAACTGGACTGAGCTCAGCTTCCTCCCAGCTGTGTCCACACAGGGATCAGGGACAGGATGAGTTATGGAGCCTGAAAAGACATCTGCTGCAGAAACGGCCCTTTCGGACACCCAAGAGGGAGAAAAGGGGAGAAATTTAATTTTCACTGCAATTCTGGCAGTGTTTTCTCAAGGCAGTTGAGTATTTTGTGTGTTCCCACACATGGTCCTGACCCTGAGCTTTAGCCACATGAATTTGAGTTCCTGACTTTTCCTGACCGTCTCGCTCTGTTGGTGGGGAGATGCTTTTTCCTTTTTTTCTGCCTTTTCTATTTCCAGTTCTGTGTTCAGTCTGTGGGAAGTTAAAACATCTCCCTGGAGTTACCCACCTTGGAGAATACAGATAGATTCAAGGGGTTATTGACCTTATATTCAGAAATACTGAAGTGAGAATAATGTGACTGTGCCACATCCTCCACTGGATGTGATTTTATTTGTGGAAAGACATCCAGACACCCTGGTTAGCTTTACCCACCCAGCCAATAACAGCTGATTAAACTACTTTCTGTAGGAGTGAATGGGAAACTTGTTCTTCCTAATAATGTAAAAACTAAAAGATAAAATACCCCTCATCTTCAAAACAAACTGAGCAGCATCTCTCAGGAAGAACCATCAACCTTCTGAGCAGCCACAGTGCTCAGAAAGGGTCTGGGAAGGGTTTTCTTACAATCTGATGAAAGTCTCTACAAAACTGAACAAGGATATTTCCCTGATTTTTCCTATTGAGGTAAGAATGGAGGGAGGTACAGTGCACCAGCCAGGGAGCTCTGTGTGCAAAATGAGCTCTCTGAGAGAGGTAAAGCTCCTGCGCTTACTCACAGAAGTCTGAAACCCTTGATGCATGAGCATAAAAAGGGACTTTCTTCTCCACACAGTCAGAGGATGTAATTCTGCCCTAACTAGAGCCTGGCACAGCAAATTAGTTCCTACCTCAACATGGGGCTTCAACATCTCACAAGTACCAGAGAAAAAAAATTCGCTTTAATCCGTATTTTCTCCCATCTGCAATTCTCGGTAAACTGAAATACTGAACATTTTTTTCCTACCCATCTCACACTACCCAGGCTCCCTCTCTCCTTTTCACCGTCACATTTTTAACTGAAGGAGTAAGTCAAAGTGTGGAGTTTCAGTGTGCTCAGTGCTAAGTCTGGAGTAGCATTTTGATCCCAAAGAATCAGGAGAGTCATGCCAGTCTTCTGTGGGCATGAGAAACCCAATGAGGATTACAGGAGTTTGTGATATTTGTACCTGGAGCCACGCACAGATCTTGGTGATTGAAAGAGAAATTCCATTGCATCCCATCCCAGCTGAGATGAGCATTGGCAGGGCAGGCGTCCCACGGAAATCTTAGAACCACAGAATGGTTTGGGTTGGAAGGGACCTTCAAGATCATCCAGTTATAACCCTCTTCTGTGGGCAGGGACATCTTCCACTATCCCAGGTTGCTCCAAGCCCTGTCCAACCCAGCCTTGGACACTTCCAGGGATGGGGCAGCCACAGCTCCTCTGGGCACCCTGTGCCAGGGCCTCAGCACCCTCACAGGGAAGAATTCCTTCCTAATATTTATTCCAAACCTGTCCTCTGTCAGTCTAAAGCCATTCGCCCTTGTCCTGTCACTCCATCCCTTGTCCAAAGTCTCTCTCCAGCTCTCCTGGAGCCCCTTTAGGCACTGGAAGGGGCTCTAAGGTCTCCCCAGAGCCTTCTCTTCTCCAGGCTGAACAACCCCAACTCTCTGAGTCTTTCCTCACAGGAGAGGTGTTGCAGCCCTCTGATCATCTTCATGGGCTCCTCAGGACTTGTTCCAACAGGATGCTCCTACATTGAGAATATTTACTTTTTTATCCATCTCCTTTCCTCACTGCTTTTTAAATTTTAAGTCATTCAGTTCAAGGACAATGTTATGTCATGACAATGCCTTCCTAGAAATCACTCGGTTTGAAAATGCTCACAAGTTAGTTGAAAGCAATGGCAAACAAGAACTCCATCAGGCAGTAATCTTTGCAGAACAACCACACTCTAAATTGGTTGATTTTAAAGTAACCTTACAATCCTCATGCTCAGATGTATTGATTTCATTTTTATCTTTCTTTGAAAGCATAAAGAGAGAAGAAAAGTCTGTAAAAATGCATTCAGATGTAATATAGACCCAAATGTTTAACATTCATTGGGCTTTGCAGAGAGCCAGGTCCCCGCTCACTATCACACTGTGTGCCTGTCTCTCTGTGTGAGCACACCTGAGAAATTTGTACAAAGATGAGGCACCTTGATACCCTAAAACACTTCCAAAAATATAATTCCCAGCAGATGACATACAATTCCAGAAGGATTCAGAGGCCGAGGCCCTTTGTGATGAGCTTTTTCAGCTGAAAACTTGGCATTCTAACTAATTCTAATTCAATACCTTAAAAAATATGTGTGAACAGGATAGAGAAGCCTCATAGCAAAGCCACCTGCCAGGAGCACTTTCAGGGGCCAGCAGAGTGACTCTGAGTGCATTGATGGATGGATGCTCACTTCGAGATGCAAGCAAAATCATTTTAGACCACACTGCATTATAAACCAGCTTCCACCGAGCTACTGTATAAATCACCTCAGAAACCGGGTGTCAGCCCAGGCTGTGGAAGCAATTCAAAATCAATCTGTCAGAGGGATCCCTCCCTCTCCCATCCAGAGATGGATGTGAAACGAACCAGGACTGATGAGTGCAAGTCCCTGCGTAAGTCACAGCGTGGCAGGAGGCACACGGTGTGTCAGCAGGGAATGGTGGTGTTCAGAAGCTCTTGCGTAGCCCCAGCAGCTCTGGGAGGATGGCTGGGTCCCATCAGCACTAGGGAAAAATATTCATTTTCCATTAGAAAAATGTGGCCATAAAATGCAGTGTTTCTGGACAAATACGAGATGCTCTCTCTTTATCACTCCCGACTGCTACTGGAGTGGCTTAACTTTGTAATTCACTGAAAAGCAGATGAAATCTTGTTTCAGTCTGGAGTGTAACCGGGCTGCTCCGTATTCATTCCACATTTGTAGCTGGTTTGCTTTTCCTGCTTTTCATCCTCAAATTGTAAATGCCCATTTCACGCCTGTCATCTTGGACTGGGAGAAATCTGGTGCTGCCGTACTGGGACAGACTGGTAAATACATCCACAAATTTTACCTACAACCTGGTTCATCCACTACAACTTTTCTTCCCATTGAGTTACATTTGAATTATATCATCAAGTAATTATGTAATGGACTAAGGTAAAATCTCTTGGTTATAAATGTCTGTTTGGGGAATCCACTCCATCCATTTCCTACTTGCAGAACAACAGAAGTAAGAAAAATTCCTGCCCAGAGTAGCTTACAGGTGAAATACATCCAGGAGAGAAGGGTGGTGAGGTTATTTAAAATTCTGTAGATGGGGAAAAAGGCCCTGGAAGTGCTAAGGGATAAGCCAAAACATGAAGAAGGCTGAGAACTGTGCTCAGTCTTGCTGAGTTGGGTTTTCCGCACCACCCAACAGAAGAAAGAGGAAAGATTTCTCCATTTCTCATCTTCAAGTTGATACCAAAAAAAAAAAAAAAAAAAAAAAAAGCACCAATTAAAAAAAAATATGTTTTTCTAGTGAAATAAGTGCACTATTCCCCACTTTTTCTTTTTTTATTTCTTTTATTTTTAGGATAGGATTCACAGACAACTGTTTTTTTCCTCTGAAATTTCAGCTAGTTTCTAAATTAGATGGATGAAAAATTAGACAGAAGTGAATATCTATTTCTCACAATACATTTTTTAAAGAGAGTTCTTTCTTTTATAACCTTTAGGAATGGAACTGGGGTACCTATAGGTAAGTACCCCTCCTAATTTTTCTGCAAATCACTGCAACAGTAGGAAGCATGAACAGAAAGAGGAATCTTTCCAAATGGAAATGTTCTCCTCATCCACTGTATCTGCCACCAGGACATTTTATTCTGCTTGTAACTGTACCAGTCTCTACTTTGAAAAAGGGAGATTTTTTGGTCCATAATATTTCTTCAGTTTGGCCAAAAAATAAATATTTTGCACACTTGATCTTTAAAATTAGTGTCCTAGGTTCATAATGAGAATGTATTTTTCAGGGTGTTTATTAAAGAAGTATCTATATTTTCAAAAAATCTGGGCACCTGATGTTTATATTTCCTCCTTGTCTTCAGCCTTGCACGTCTTGATGTGAAAGATGCTTTAGCTATTGCTGACAATTCTCTTTTTTAAGGAAAATTTCAATACAAGTCCTAAACACTTAATCTTACAACCTTGAGAATTGATTCTACAGGGTCAGCTGTACGGAACCATTTCAAAGGGATGCAAAAAGGTCAGATTCTATCTCAGGGCTTGGCTTCAATGAATTTTGTGACCTCAGTTAAATCTCTCCACGATGAAATGCCTCTCTTGTTGCACCTGCTGAATAGGGGGTAGCAGCACACACCATAACCTTCACTGAAAGCTCGTGGGAACAAATCCATTAATGTCTTGGAAGTGAGAGTGATGAGAGCAACTAAAAGACACTGTAAAACCACAAGCCTGTGAGTCAGCATATTCCCAAAGATTTGTTAGTCCTGCAGTGCTGACCTGCTCAGAGCCACTCCTTCCCTCCACAGCCTTCCCTCCACTGTCCAGCTCTTGGGATCTTTACCCACCTCCTGCCACGCTCCTTTCACTGAGATTTGGGTGCCTGGTACTACAGCTGAGCTTGGTTTCTCTCCAAACGGAGCTGTTCACAGTAGGCAGCAGACACAGATCCAAGTTCCTCAGCAGCACAAACAAAACTGGATCTGGTGACAGCCAAGGTTTGGGGTTGTGCCCGAGGAGGAACAGCAAGGTGAAAGCTGGTAGCAAGTCCTAAAGGGTCAAGCATGTGGTACCCACCAACAGAAATGGTACAAGGGCAACTTCTACTGTGATTTCTATGTTCTTTTTGTAATTTTTGTGTTCATTGGCAACTGTGACACGCTCTTGCACAGCTCCAGAAGCTTGAAATGGAGAAACATCCCAGTTCAACCTCTCAAGCCCTGACAAAGACCCTTCCTCAATGATTTGGGCTAGCTTTTTCTGTGTTGTGCTTCCAGAGAGCAGAGAGCAGCAAATATCTTGTGTTCTGGTCTCTGCCCCTTGGCTGTGTATCTTTGCTCTGGGTTTTGTGATGTTCCATTTGTCAGCCCTCCAAAAGAGAGGATCATTTAATCAGAGAATAGAACATCCAGAGCTGGAAGGGACACACAAGGATCACTGAGTCCAGTGCCTGGCAATACTGTTGGCTTCCAGACCTAGCAGGAGGACAGAAATAGCAACCTGCCTTATAGAGACAAAACTCATTATACACAGGGAAAAGTCTCATTTTGGTGCCCTGCCTTTCAAATAAGAAGTCACTCTGCTCTCTCTGAGTGGAAAACAAATTCCCGATCAGTGACAGCTCCAAGTTGCAACGGTGACAACTTTAAACCAGTGTCATTCATTTTTCAGTGTTTTCATTTTTCAGGCCCGTAGCAGAGCGATACATGTGCAGATCTATGTATAAAGATAAATATATTTGTGTGCAGATCTATATCATAGAATCACAGAATCACAGAATGGTTTGGGTTGGAAGGCACCTTCAAGATCATCTTGTTCCATCCCCCTGCCATGTGCAGGGACACCTTCCACTAGACCAGGTTGCTCCAAGCCCTCTCCAGCCTTGAACACTTTCAGGCACAGGGCATCCACAGCTCCTATGGGCAACCACCCAGAGGAGGGGAAAATTTCTCACCACCCTCACAGGGAAAAATTTCTTCCTAATATCTAATCTAACTCTGCTCTGTTTCAATTTGAAACTATTCTCTGTCTCCAACTCCCTTTGCACTTCCCTCCACAGTGAAGGGTATCTCCAGCTCTCCTCAGTCAGAAAAGTGGGTCATGGACAATCCTCTGTCTCTCTGTCTAAATAAAGACTAAAATGAAAGCCTCAGAGAGTGCCTTTTGGATAACCTGTGGCAAGTCCCACTGGACAGTGTCAAATCCCACTGGACAGTGTCAAGTAGAGAAGTTGCCTGACAAAGTGAGGAGAGTCAGTGTCTGAGCTTCAGGAGCCAGGCAGTAAATTGAAATAAATGAGATCTCAGCTCCCAAAGTCACAGTGGTATTTGTCATACTCCAAGAGATTCACTGGTACCATCTGGAGACCAGGCTTTGACATCTCGGTTTGGAGTAAAACATTCTTGATTATGATTACTTCGACCATAATATTGAGCTGTTCCAGCTCAGATTAAGGCCTGGGAGGCCAACAGACAGACAGACAGACAGACAGACAGAGACAGACAAGGTGATGTTGGAGCAATTTTAAGGAGAAGATGTCTAAAGCATCATACAGATTTGAGAGCTTAATCCTCCTCTGCAAAAAAACATTTGAGGCTTTGTCTCGGGGACCATAATGCCTCAAACACCTGCCCTTCATTGCCCATACTGAGCTCCAAGTTGGGCTCCTGAACTTCACACAAGCAAATTGCTGAAGTGTCTGAGATTATCACATGTGCATTCCATGTGGCCCAGGCAGTGATGATTTTCAGGATGCAGCATTCCCTGTGGTTTTTCCCCATTCCAGGAAGCAGATGTGGCAGTAACTTTCTACCTGTACCTGGCCTTGAGGCTCACACATGTCCCACCACCCCTCTGCCCCATGCAGGGGTACCCCCACAAATCAGTGCCAGCAACTGATAGAGGCACTGGCTTCATCCTTCCTGTGTTTGAAGTGCTGCTGCTCTCCACCTCTCAGCCTCCTGAGTGAAGACTTCCCAAACTCTTGCTGGGAAGAGGAGTGGAACAGGACAGGAGAAGGGGGAAATTGCAGACAAGAGCTGACACCCACAAGCTTCCCATTTCTCTCAGTCTCTTCTCTGCTGTCAGTGGAAATGTGACCTGTCTGGTGTGTGATGCTGCCCCATTTTCTCAGGAAAAACTGTCCTTCTCTTCAGTTCCATGTTGCTGAGTTCCCTTTCAAACCAATTGCGTATCATCCACATATGTTGGGAAATATGGTCACAGCTGAAAGAAACTAATGACTTCTGTTGATTCTGCTAAGTGAGAGGCAAGGACAGCTTGTTAATGAATGACTAATTGAGATGTAACTCAATAATTCCTCAGTTGAACTTGCTTTGATTGCCAGCCATTTCTGATTTTTTTTTGGGAGACCAGACCTCAGAATGCACGTGGCAAGTGTTCCACAGCCGTTAGAGCAACTGAGTTGAAAGGTTTGAAGAACAAAAATACAAAAACAAGAAATAAGAGCCCTAAGTTATAACTGGCTAAGAATTACCTCTGCAGAATCCGATGTCTTGAATTTCCATCCACCACAAAATTTCACCTTGCTCCTGGTGACAGCAGGTGAAATTCTGAGCAGCTATAATTTTGGAAAAGAGTAGTTAAAGCTCATATCACTGAGCTTGTGTGAGAGCAGAGAGGCTAGAGTTAAGGCCACCTGTTACAGCTTTACTAGAAATGCAGGTATTATTCACATATTTGATGTATCTCTAAATTACTGGCATGGGAATAAAACATAAATTAGTTATTTTTGTAACTTTCCAGATCTAGAGATTGAAACAAATTCTTTCCGTTTATGACTCTGTTACAGATTTAGGGGTGTGCTTGCTTACATCATTTAGACTGGGATACATCTGCTGAATACAGATACCTACACCTGACTTACCTGCACTGACTCTCTTTGCAGACAAGAAACAGGGACCCAACTCCCAGCGAGGAGCACAATATGAAATGCTTTTTCGTGGAATCCATCCCTCTGACCAACTTGCTGCCTTCTCTGGACTCGCTCCAACAGCTCCATGTCCTTCCTGTGCTGGGACCCCAAAACTGAGTGCAGTTCTAGAGTTGGGGTCTCACCAGAGCAGAGCAGAGCAGAGCAGAGGGGCAGAATCCTCCCTCAGTTGCTGCCCACGCTGCTTTGGATCCAGCCCAAGAGAGGTTTGGCTTTCTGGATTTTAAGTTTACAATTGTTGAGTTGTCCAGCCTCTCATCCACCAGCACCCCCAATTCCTTCTTGGCAGAGCTGCTCTTGATCTGTTCATCCCCCAGCCTGGATTGACACCGGGGGTTGCCCCAACCCAGGTAGAGCACCAGCACTTGGTCCTCTTAAACCTCATGAGATTCCCATGGGCCCACTTCTCAAGCTTGTTCAGGTCCCTCTGGATGGCATCTCATCCTTCAGGTGTGTCAGCAGCATCACTCAGCTTTTTTTCAGAAGCAGATGTCTAAAGTGGACCAGGTGAATAGTACCTTGGAGAGTCTTTCCCTCACCAGTGATTAGGAAGGGAGAAGACAGGTATTTTCACATTGTATCCATGTTAAAGATGAACCAAGTCCCCTGCTCTTTCATCTACACACTTGAGGAGAAGGAACAATTGGTCATCCGGTGTGACAAGCCCACCCTGGTTTCCCATAAGACATAACTCTCTCAGGTGCCACATGGCTGGACATTGCCTGTGTTTCAGTGGTGTGGTGGTCTGCGAAAAACAGGAGGGACTTTGGGGGAAGACCTTGGCAAGAAGAGTAAGAGCATTCCTTGGTCATAGCTGAAGAGTTCCTAGGAAAAATACGAGCAATTTTTTATATGAGCAGATAGTGATAGGGCAAGGGGGAATGGTTTTAAATTAACAGATGAGAGATTTAGATTAGAAATTAGGAAAAAAATCTTTACTATAAGCATGGTGAGTCACTGGAAGAGGTTGCCAAGAGAGGCTGCGGACTCCACATCCCTGGAAGTGTTTAAAGCCAGGTTGGACGGGGATTTGAGCAACCTGGTCTAGTAGAAGGTGTCTCTGCCCATGGCAGGGGATGGAACAGGATGATCTTGAAGGTTCCTTTGAACCCAAACAATTCTGTGATTCTGTGAAGCTATTAAAAAGAATGTGCCCAGAAAGAAAAGCAAATTTCCCTCAGGGGTGTTTGGAGTGCATTGTTATTAATGATTCACAATTCCTACTGCACTGTAATGCTTCTCTTTTAATTGGGACTTAAAGACTCACATATTTATGTCCTCAACATCAATTAAACACGAATCCAAACCTATGCTCAAATGGATCCATCCATCCCCCCAAGACAGCAAACAGGCACATACCTCAACAATGCAATGAAGAATGTCTTCTGCAATGAAGCTGCCATCTACTGCTGGCAGCTGATATTGGCACTGTGTTAAACTTTGAGCAGACTCAGAGGTGGGTTTAGAAAGGAAGCCATACAAGGAGCAGATGCAATAACTTGTTTTGTTCTGCCTGGAGAAGAGGTGACTGAGGGGAGACCTCATTGTGGTTACAACTCTCTCATGAGGGGAAGAGGAGGGACAGGCACTGATCTCTTCTCTGTGGTGACCAGTGACAGGACCCAAGGGAATGGCCTGAAGTTGTGTCGGGGAGGTTTAGATTGGATATTAGGAAAAGGTTCTTCACCGAGAGAGGGGTTGGGCACTGGAATAGTTTCTCAGGGAAGTGGTCACAGCACCAAGCGTGGCAGAGCTCAAGGAGTGTTTGGACAAAGCTCTCAGGCACAGGATGGGATTGCTGGAGTGTCCTGTGCAGGGCAGTGGTCAGCAGTGTGTGACATCCCCAGATGTCCCTTACACTGCCACAGAAAGCACCTGGTCATGTGGTGAAATACATCATCCTCCTCCTCACCTTTCAGGACTTTCAGCCATTCCGGATGGAATGCAATGGACCTCATTCCATTCTTGTAGCATCAAGCAAAACTCCTCAGACATGGCAGAATGATTGTAAAGGAGGGGACTGTCCACCCTAAGAACATCATTTCCGCATTTCAAGAACATGTTGTTCTGGGACTCATAGTGCAAAAACAGTGGAAGTAAGAAATTTAGGGGACAGGTCAGTTCTCAAAGGCGATGAGGGCCTCATCAATCATCCCATATTTCCATATTTTTTTCACTTCATGGCATCACCAGTCATTTAAAAAATATTCATAAGTGTCACTAATGGATTATTGCTGCATCCTGGAAAAAAAGGGCTACATTTATTTATGCAGGAAATGTCGATTAAATTGAGATAGATATTGAAATTAATAAGTACCCAGTAAAATGTAAAGCGCACAATTGATTTTAGATCCTCTGTTATATGCACAGCATGTAATTACCGGTAGTAAATCTAAAATGAAAATATAGAAGCTTATGAGATGCTTCAGTGCAGTTGTTCATTTAGATCCACATAAATTCAGGGGACACACATTAGAAGTGCCAGCGCTAGCATGAAAGGACTAAGCTATAACTACAAACTTCATGGAAGGAAAATGAGAAAAATCCTTCTACAGCAGAAAAAAAAAAAATATATATATATAATTCTCATCTGAGAAGGCCACATGTGTTGATGTTGATGGTGGGGGTAAAAATGAATGAATAAGTAACACATCCGGCAGGATACAAAATTAAAATGCCAGGAGAGTCAAAGGTTCTTTATTTTCGAAAAATAAGGGAAATTGGTACAACGTAGTGCATCTACAACAACAAGCAGCCAAATTCATCTGGTACTTTTTATTGCAAATGATTGTTTTGAAATGCAGTTTAATATGTGTTTTGCAATGCATTTTAATGTGTGCTTTGCAATGCAGTTTAATATGTGTTTTGCTTGCAAGTCTAATAGGAGACATCAGTGATTGATGCAAAGCTACACTTCATTGTTCTCTGGTTCCATTTTTACACTGTGTTTATGACACTGGTATCTGAATTCCTGACACATTGAGATTTCACTCGAATTCTACACAATTTTTGTAAGCAAATTTTTTAGTCTCACAGTCTGCTTTTCTAAACACAACAGGGGCTTCTATCAGCACTCTTTAATTTCTCTTGTCATCTGCCAATATTTCGGAATGGTTTGTGTTGCATAAGATCAGGCCTGTCCATAAAATTGTTGTTATAGCATCCATTAGGGATGAGTCTGTAAAGAAAATAGAAATCTTTGTTACCTTTGAAGTTACTAATGATCATCTTTAAGGAGCTTAGGGAGTTAAAAATTTATGCCAGAGTCAGGTGAGACTTTCCTGACATCCCTGCCCAGAGAAGGCAGGGAGACACATTTCACCTGCTGAGGTCTTCAAACCACAGACTGGAGAAAATCTTCAGCAAAGTTGACCTTAAACAGCTGCCACATATTGGAGGAGTTTGGCTTTGAATCCACATCCAGAGTGAATTCAGTGGCCTTACACAGATGTGTAGTGTCATTGCAGATGCCATAAGGGATTAATTCCTCTTTCCACCTGCCATTCCAGAAAAACACATCTCTCATGTCCTGTGGCATGTCTGTCAGGCCTGTCTTAAACAGCTGAGTTTATGTAATACAGAGAGTTTAAGATTAGGGTGGATCCTCCAAAGGGCCTCAAGTTATGACAGAACCATGGATTTAGGCTGTTTATTGCTGTCCTGTCTGTACCTCCCTATCCTCCACTTTCATAGCCTGGTTGGTGACTGAGGTACCACTACATTCCTCTGGAAAGGCTGGGGAAAAAAGTGTCCAAGAGCTCTTGAGTCACTGGTGTCTTCACCCAACAGTAGGTTTTAACCATTAGCTGAGGAGATAATTCCCATTCTGTTGGCTTCTGTTTGATGGGAGAGGGTACACAGAGCATATCTAATGGCATTTGGCTGCCACACTGCACAGCTGAGGTTGTCTCATAGAAAGAGACTTTCTCTCACTGGTTTCTGGTTTAGAGCAAACACATTGATTTAGAGTGGATTATTCATCCGAGAACATAAAAGGAATTAAAATCTCCCAAGAACCACAGTGGTTCCAGTGTTTGAATGGGAACAAAAAAGCTTAGACTCTGTATCTACACTTCATGGAGAGATAATTCAGAGACTCAAAAATATGAATAATAGGCTGGGTGTCTGTGAATGCAGACTTCTGAATATTTTTAACAAGCTCTGGCCACAGACGTTTTATGATCAAAAGAAATATAAAGTAAGCAACAAAAAACAGCTATTCTTTATAAAGCTAAAATATTTCTCAGTCACTCCAAAATTCTCTTTGTGGATAGCTAGTCTCTGAGTGGTGATAAGCAGATATGACAGAGAGAGTTTCAGGTGCATATATAAAATTTTCTTTAATCCTCCTAAGCAAACCATGGTCACTCAGCCACTATCTTTGCAAAAGGGATAAGAAACACAGTCTTAGAAGGGAGTCACATGTTAAGAGGGTGCCCATTAGCTTTGAAGGATATGGGCAGAGCCACTGAGGTCAGGAGGTCTGTCTGTGTTTTGTGTTGAAACACTGCCCAGAATGGTTGGGTCCCAAACTGAAGCACATCCATAAAAACAATACTGTGAACAGTGATTGTGATGGTGAAAAGAAGGTGTCATGGTTTGACACTGGCCCAGTGCCAGGCACCCACAAGAGTCACTCGCTCACCCTCCCCTACCACAGCTGGGCAAAAGGAGGGAAAAGAGGAAAAAGGGTTAATGGAGGCTTTTGGGTGAGATAAGGAGGGCAGGAGAAATATTTCAAGGGCAAAATAGGCTCAACCTTAATTACTAAGTGAAATTTATTACTAACAGAATCAGAGGAGGGTAATGAGAAATAAAATAAGCCTTTAAAGCACCATCCCTCCCCCCAGCCCCTCCCTCCTTCCCACCGACAACACAGGGAGGCAGGGCAGGGGGGTTTTGGTCAGTCCATCACCAAGGTTTCCTTCTGCTGCTCCGGGAGAAGANGGGTCTCCCACTGGATCACAGCCTCCTCCAGGCACCCACCCGCTCCGGTGTGGGCACGTCCCCCACGGGCTGCGGGTGGATCTCTGCATCCCCATGGATCCCCAAGGGCTGCAGGGGCACAGCTGCTTCACCATGGTCTGCACCACGGCCTGCAGAGGAATCTTGGCTCCGGCGCCTGGAGCTCCTCCTCCCCCTCCTTCTCCACTGACCTTGGTGTCACCATGTTGTTTTCCCTCTCATGTTCTCACCTCATCCTCTCCTCTGACTAGAAGCAAAAACCCCCTGACATTGTTTTGATTTTCTTCTTAAATATGTCATCACAGAGGCGTTACCAGCCTCTCTCATTGGCCCAGTTCTGGCCAGCAGCATGTCCATCTTCAGAGCCATCAGCCATTGGCTCTGCTGGACATGGTGGAAGCTTCCAGCAGCTTCCTCCCAGGATCCACCTTTGCGGCCCCCCTGCTACCCAAATCCAGGCCTGGCCAAACTGATACAGAAGGTCAGCTGGATTCCATGTAGGGGTGTTTTTTGTGAGAAATTAATATCCTTAATTACCCACATTAACTGCACCTTTCTGACTGCTCCACAGCATGTGCAGGATGAGGCCACTGTGCAGCACCACCACCATCAGCATGAGCAACCTGTGAGGAGAGAAGTGAAAATGAGGAATTCTGTCTTCATTACGTATGTGCTGACCATTTGTCCTGGCTGGACATGATGCACCACTGAGTTCTGCCAGACTTCCAGGGAAAACATCAGTTTGGGCATCTCTGATGTGCTCTTAGGAATCATGTAGGACTTTAATTACCCCTAAATCTCTATACCTGATTCAAATTTGGTTGGAATCCAACGACATTTTTAAAAGCTCTTCAGTGAGACGGGATAGTGAACCTGGGTGGAAAAGGACAGTATCAAAACTAATCTTGTGTGACATCTCCACTGTTCAGCTATCTCAGTATAACTTTAGTCATATTTATTCCTTCTGAATATGCTTTCTCCCAGGTAATAGAAAAATTTAGGAATACTAGGGCAGGTGGGGAAGTGAAGCTTCCTTACTACTCACAGAGAGTAGGAGAATTTAAGATTTGACTTCCATGTAATTTTTAGCCATCCTTTTCCCTAGATCTTCTATAGGATAAAATATAAATTCAATCCTGAAGTCAGGATCTCAGAAGATGGGCAGCTGACCGAATCATTATGTGGATGAAAGACACATTATCATCATCTTCCTAATGGTAACAGAGCTCCCACCTTCCAAATCCCACCACTACAACCACCTAATTTCATGCTCTGGCCTTATACAAAACCACACTTTCGTGCATATTCATTTATTCCCCCTACATCTCCTTGCCTGTCTCTGTCTCGGTCTTCTTTTTTCTCTATTTTTTCAGAGCACTAGGGTCAGATAACTGGGACCTGAAGAATTAGTGCATAACAATTCATTTTATCCTGTTGATTCATAGCAAACCTGTGGTACTCAAATTACATTCTGCCAAGCAGACCTGTGCTGTAGGGGCTGGATAATAAAAGCATACAGGTGTGTGTCACCAGCATCCCCATTGATTTGCAAATTGGTCCCCAAGAGACATCCTGGCAAATATTCTCACAGCATCCAAGAGCTTTGCCTGACAGAAGCTAAAACAAGCTAAAAAGAAAATGCTAATTTCTGTATCCCACACTGGTTTTAATTGAAGTCTGCCTGTTCTAAAGCCAGAGGGATGATAACAGTTAATGTATTCTCCACCTGAGAGGCAAGACACCTTCTTCTGTGCATCTAAAAGACTGGAATTATGATCCTGAGAGGATTATAAATTACAGCAACTTCTTTTGCTCAGGGTAGCAGAGTTTTCCAGACCTCTTCAGTGTAATTTCATGAGGATTTGCTGTTTTAAACCAGAAAAAGTACAAAAGAGAAAATTACTGGGGTGGGTACCGGCCAAGAATGTCTCTGAGAAGGACTGACAGTTTTTGCATGGTTTCTTTAAGAAGCAAAGTTTATGTTGCCATGCTCTGTGTGTGTGTGTCTCTCTGATCTTTCCCCTTTTTGGACAGAATCCATCCAATTTGATACAGAGGGAGAGGTCTCAAAGATATCAAGTTGTCAGAAATTTAATGGAAACCAGGATCTGCGAGATGAGCTCATCAGCTCTCAGACACATGGAATCTCCACAAGAAAGAGAAGTTATAAATGTTCCTAAGGCTTCAGAAGTTGTAGCTTCATGTTAAACATCTGAGAATGCAAAAACAGGACCTCCCACCCCCATTCTCCAAGCAGATAATCGAATCAGGGCTTCCTTGATTCCACCAGCCAGGGCACGATTTGCTCTAAGGGCATCACAATTAGTCACAAAAAAAAAAATCACCCACAGAGCCACTCACCAGAAGGAAGCAATAAAGAGATATAAAATAAGCTTGTTATTAAAGTATCAGATGATGAATGAAGACAAAATATTCTTAGCTTGACAGGTTTGCAGTCCAAATAGTGTAAAGATGGTGGAGAGGGGAGTCTGAGGCATAAAGATGTAAAGAAACCAGCAAGAGATCATGTTCTCAAGCAGTGACGTGATCAGGACCAGGAACAGTTTCATGTGGTTAATAAACCCCCACAAAACGAAACAAAAAACCCAACAGCAGTGCCCTAGGAACTCCCACTCTGGTTCTGCAAATCAATTTTGCACTGTCAGTCCATGGCCAGTGAGTGACCAAAGATAATAAACCTGTGCTGAAACACTAAATGCTTTTGAAGTCTATGGCAGGAGTCACCTTATCCAGCTTTAGATGACTTTAGGGTAAACTTCTCAGTAAATCACCCTGGGCTTCCTTGGAAGTAATTAAGACCAAGTTAATAAAGTTGAGGATCTTAGAATGAAAAAATGTCCCCATCTATTTCAGGGCGAGATGAAACACATCTGAAAATCCACTATAATGCAGAAACCAATGTAATCAAATTTATCCCACCCCTGCATCCCATCTGCCAACAGATCAGCAAACAGGTCCAAGAGCGGATTTCCCTGGGATGCAGGTGTGGTGTGTGAGCAAAAGTATCCAGGCTGGAGCCTCCTCCTCTGTGAATATAAACTGGAGCGCTTCCTAGCAAAAGTGTCCAGGTGAGGAGCAGCTGCTGCACACACCCAAGACCCAAATGTTAAAGCAGGTCTTTCCTTGGCCTCAGCGTGCCAAGAATCATCTCTGTTCCAGAAGGACAGGCGGACCTGCCGACACCTGCAAGTTAAAGAAACAACCCCTTTTGTTTGCCTGTCAGCTCTTGCTGACAAGATTTGGCCGTTTCAGAAGTGCTCTTTGTGTCAGTTCTGAAGGTACAAATTCTGTTCTATGTTGCCACGTCCCTGAACTCCCTCTCTGGATGTTTTATAGCAGCCAGAAGACTTTTCTTATGTTTTTTCTCCTTCTCTTTGTCGGTCAATATCACAAAGGTATTTAGTCACTTCAGCAAAGTGATCCATCATGTGAAGCATCCTCCTGGCAGGAAAAGCCATTACATTTATTTTCCTAATGCAGCTAAGTAGACATTAATATCTGTAATTACTATTTAAATGCAGACTGACTGATTCCTCTGCATTCATACCATCTGCAGACTGCTCTGAAAATCACAGTCTTGAAATAATACTGACTTGATCTCATTCTTTTCTATCAAAACACTTCTAGGCATGGACAGTGCTTTCATTGATCCTATCCCTACACGAGGCTGATTAAGAGCATGAATTTGTGGAGGTAAGGAAATTCTTTTCATAGTCATAATTGTGTCTGGATACTGTGGGGAAAATGGCTTTAAAATGAGAGTAGGGTTAGATGGGATATTAGGAAGAAATTCTTCCCTGGGAGGGTGCTGAGGCCCTGGCACAGGTTGCCCAGAGAAGCTGTGGCTGCCCCATCCCTGGAAGTGTCCAAGGCCAGGTTGGATGGAGCTTGGAGCAACCTGGGATAGTGGGAGGTGTCTCTGCCCATGGCAGGGGGGTGGAAATGGATGATCTTGAAGGTCCCTTCCACCCCAGACATTCTCAGATCCTATGTGCATTGCCCTCTCCTCATGAGATTCAGGAGTTTGGATCCCAATTTATAAGTTTATTTATACTTGTGTGGCCAGAATTCTCACAAACAAAGTGTACAAAAGCTGGGCATGTTTGGAGAGATGTCCACAGCTTTGTTTATGCTTCTGAAAATCTGATTTGGTGAGAATTGTTTCTAGCAGAGAAAATACGGGGGAAGCTGCTTCTTTGCATCAGATTCTCCAGTATATTGGAACTGAAGGTTTCCATGCTTCTTTCTCTTCCTTCCTTCCTCTTCTTCCGATTTTCTTTCTCTTTCTTTCTTTCCTTCTTTCTTTCTCTTTCTTTTTCTTTCTTTTCTTTCTTTCTTTCTCTTTTCTCTCTCTTATTTCTTTTTCTCTTTCTTTCTCTTTCTCTCTTTCTTCCTTCCTTCTTTCCTTCTTTCGTCTCTTTTTCTTCCTTCCTTCCTTCCTTCCTGTCCCTTTCTTTTTGTCTCCAGAGACTTGAAAAGAGAATAATAAAGCAAACTTTAGTCATACCAACTTCCATGAGGAAATATGTGGACTCATCAGTCAGTTCTACTACTTAAGGATGGAAAATGGGATGGGTTCCTGTCTGTGCTCTCTGCTCACCCTCCTGCTGATCCAAAGCCACCATGCTCAGATGGGGGACAGCCCGGCTCACCTTGCACACATTATGTTGCAGAAAAGGGGTCCCCACAGCAGATCTGTCTCCTGGACCAGATGGATGCTCAATGGATCTTTCACTGACCCCACAAGCTTTGCATACGCAGCCCCTTGCCCCCGTTTTCACTCCGTATTTTGTGTATCATCCTCTGCTTTGCACCGACTGCAGAGTAGGAAATACTTTGCCTTGAACTGTGCCCTCAAGTTCTCTGTATCTCTTTGAAAACAGCCTTTTAAACCAACCTCTTGAAACCAACCTCCTGGCTTTTCTCAGAGTAGAGGATCCCTCTATCTGTTTTCTGGTTAACTGTTCCATTATTACCCTATTTTCCCATGGAAATGAGACCTAGATGGTTTCACTCCCACTGTGTATTTCTGTATGAGCACTGCCAATAACTTCTGACCTCGTTAAACAAAATGATAGAAAAGCCTGAAGCCTCATAGATAATTCCATTTCATGAAGGCAGAAGACAGATCCTACAGGCACTGCCACTGCAGGAAAATAAACAAGCATAAATCTTGGCATAGACGGGAAAATCCACATGGGAGAGAGCCTTTTACAGGTGCCCCAAGCACAAGAAAATCTTCAGTCATAGTTTAAACCTTGCTTAAAGCCAAAGCCAATCTACCACAAGACACACATCCACAGGCAAAGAAACTTAATTTATTCCCAAAATCCTTAAGTAAATTTTGGGTTTATTCTGTGCAATATCTTAATTAGGTTTGTATGTGAGCTAAAAGGCAGTAACAAAGCTCAGGCCAACAGATAAGTCACTAAGTTTTTTTTTAGTTGATTTAATTCTGAATCTAGAAAGGATTTATAATTTCTTTCTAGTTATTTGCTTGTCTGTGTGACTTCAAATTCACACAATGATTCTTTCTCTGAATAACCTCAAAGCTCTGGCCATTCACTTACCTTTAAAGTTAATAAGATTCATGTACTCAGGTCTTAGCCAGAGGTTTATAGATTTCTACCTCCCACCCCTGCCAGCCTCCATAAAGACATCTGTTAAATCTCTCCTTGGCCGCGCTCTCCTTCGACCCCTCTTTGAGCCAGGACTCTCTTTCCATTTGTCAGTAGGATGGCAGCAAAGGAAATTGCACTAAATCCTCATTGAAGTCTCCATATGAGATTACCTCTTGCTTAGGAATTTGGAAATTACTGGAAAGTGAGTTTTCTCAGGAAAACCACTTTTCTGGTAATTTAACTTTTCTTGTTACTGACCCATCAAAGGCAGAACAAGGGGCTGGACAGACCCATGGTGCTTTGATGGTCTTTGTATTTAATTTCTGCACCATCTGAGGGTGGTAAGGCTTTCTGTGGTGCGTTCTCCTGGAGCTCTTTGTGGAACAAAGTCTCAGTCCCAGACCTTACCCAAGGTTTTTTCCCACTGCCTGATGCAGACGAGAATTCTCTGAGGTGAGCAGAGGAAAAGCAAAGCTTGCTGTGCTATTTCCTATAGGAAAGAGACAGTAATTGCTGGATAACATTTTTTCCCATTTTCCTGCTCAAGCAACAGTTTCCATCATCTTTTTTTTCTTTTTTTGGGGGCTTGCACTGCTGTTACCCATAAAAGATTGCCCAGTTTCTTTGGCACAATGCAAATCACTGGGTTGTTTGTTTTTTTTTTTTCCATCCAGCTTCTTTGGTTTGTTCTTTTTCTTGCTCAGTTTAGAGAACGGCTATTCTTTCTTCTTTTGGGATTTTGCTTTTCTCGTCTATGAATTACTGGCTTTATTTGTGTGGTGGTGTCAAAAGGTTCACAAACACGGAGCTTGTTAAGATTTGTGCGTGTGTCCGTGTCCCTTTTCTTTAGGTTAGGACAATAATGAAGATTATTAATGGTGCTCCCCCAGAGCAGGACTCTAATCTGGTACAGCCTCCTTCAAAGGGAACAGCAGAGTGCAGAGAACAAGATAAACTATGCACACCCTAACTCACAGTGACCTTTCTTTCTTCTGCAAAAACTACCAGTTTAAGAAAAATCTCCACAGTCATAAATCACCATCACTCACCACTGCTTGGAAAGAGCTGGATGATTTTGGTACATTTATCATGGTTTAAGGAATTTTGACATGTTGTTCTCCTCTGAATGTTAAAGTTCTTCTCTTTGTGGTTGTTTCCTTCCACCACACGCACACATTGCAGGAGGTTGCCCAGAAAAGTGACAATATCAATTGTCAGGGGGGAGAGGAGGCACGTTGTCCATGCTCCTGGAAGACGAAAACACTGAAGGAATTTGACCTTGATTGAAGGAGCTTCCGTGGAAGATTAGAAGAATAACAGCTCACTAAACAGATGCCAGGTCATAATTACCACTAATGGCCATCTCATGTGTCATTCCAGACACCTCACAACAAAAAACGTTATCTTTTGACAAAGCTGTTGGCAACCACACATGGAAAAAAAATTAACTTTTTACCCATTATTTTCTAGCTTTTTTTACAGACTGAGAGTTACTTAACTTGACTGTAAGTAAATAACCCTCTGAAGACAGGCAAGTAGTCCAAAAGTGAGAAAAATGTTTATATACTATGAAACTATCTGTGGATAGTAAGATTTATAACTAGAAAGGATAAAAAAATGAGATTTCTGCAGTACTGAACGATTTTATGGTTTTTTCTGCCTCAGTGTGGGACTTAGAACACAAGCAATATTTGTTTAAAAATGGAAATCATTAAAAAGTGTAACTCATAATTGCTTATTTGATTATTCTTTTATTTTGTAAAAAATATCTCCACTCTCTGGTATAAACATTTTGCTTAGTGTTTTATTCATTAGATTGCAACTAAATACTTCTAACCTTTTTGATTTGGCCTGAACCTATTTGCAACCTTCTCCTGTTAAACTGAATGGTAAATCATGAGTCCCTGTCAGTAAAACTATATATGGAATATTAGGCTTCAGAAATTGCTCCAGCAGCCATTTAAAAATTTCTCTGGGAACAGAGAGAAAAATATTGGCCTGTTCTTCTACAGAGTCATCTTGCAAGGGGTACTTTGAGTGTGGATCTCACAGCTCTGGCAGTCAGGCTGATTTTAAACTAATTCAGCTGGGGCAAAGAGAGGAGTATCACAAAGTGGGATGTGGAGTGTCCTCAGTTAGGTTGTTTTAATTGCAAATCCCACACCAAGGGTGGTTTTGGTTGCACCAGCACAGCATCCAGTGCTGTCCAAAGTGTGGAAATTTCAGGAGACCTCTGTGTGGAGCTTTTATAACTCAAGGAGATCTGGTCATCATAGTCAAAGGTGTTTAAGGCAAGTCTTTTGACCTTTAACTCTAGTGGAAGTTGTCCTTGCCCATGGCAGCAGGGTGGAACTGGTTGATTTGAAGGTCCCTTCCAACCCAAACCATCCTATGATTCTGTGATTTTTCATGTGAAACAGCCTCATTTATTTCAAAAAATATCTGAGAATTAAGGAAAGTGTCGATTCCAGCAACGTTTCTTAATATGGAGACAAATGTTTGAAACTAATTATGAACAGCTTTTCTACTGTTGCTTTCTGTCTGCACTCTGCTGTCACTATAGCACAGAAAAAGGCAAGGCAAATTAATTTTATTAGAAAAAAATCCTCTGTTTTAATAGGGGATACCTGTTTTCAAGGATTAACTGTATTTTGCCAGTTCACAGCATTTTCCTGTGTTGAAACAGTTTATGACATCCTCCTAGACCTGCCACCTTTGAAAAACAAGCTGATTCTACAAAAAACAATCAGAAAAATCAGCTTTTCAGCCGTGCTTGAAATTATTCTCTTCTTCGCACATCACAATTACTTTTGATGCAAATTTCTGGATGGAGATTGATAAATAAATGATATCTGGCTGAAATACTCATAGTGGAGCCTGGCTAAGCACAGGGTCTTCAGGGGAAAGCACCCAAACGAAATATTGCTGCACTATTGCCAACAGTGATGAAGTGAGTTTTCTAAGGTCTAAAGTACATCTGTAAGAGAGATCAGAGGTGGAGAAGGTTTATCTCTCTCATTCAGGGCAGCTCCACACGGCTGGCAAGGGCTGAGATGGCTCAGGAGGATCAAGACTAGAGGTGGATGCTCAGGTCTGTGCCCAAGTTAAATCATTTCCCTGAGCCCTCTTTTTCTCTGTTCCCTTTCCATTCTGCCCTAGAAAAACTTCCAATGGAGTGAGATAACAAAATAAAGGCATTTTTTTGCATTATGAAAAGTACTTTTTCTCTAAAGATAACTTAGGACAGACAAATAAAGCCCAGAATTACATCAGCAGTGCAGCCGAAGCCTCAGAGTCACCATTTCTGTTGGTCAGGAAAAACCAGGGGGTGAAGCTGAAGCACTCACAGTAACTGTCTCCAAGAAAGAGGATGAACAAGGTATTCCCATGAGGGATGAAGGCTCATGGCACTGGAATTCACAAAAATGTTTTCTTGAGGCTCAAAGCCACCTTCAGTCAATGCCAGTCCTGCAGACTGAAACATTTCTGAGAGCAGACAGACAAATTTATAGGAGTATGAATATATTGACTCATTAAGATTTGGACTGAAGAGATGCATAAGTCTGGAAATTAGCAACAGTTTGAAAGAAAAAATGATATTAAAACATCATCAGCCAAAAGCAATATCACCATTGTGACAACAAACACTAGATGAAATACATAATGGAATTGAGAAATCATTAAGCAGTGTGAAAACAGATCCTCTGGATAAAAATGAACTCTTAACATTACAGACAACTATTATCACTCTTCTCTAATGCCCTGATGCCCTGACTTGACCTTCTTGCTGTTGTCAGGCTCAAAGAAAGTTCAAGACCAAAATCAAAATTTAGATTGAGTTGCCTGAGTTAACAGAAAATATTCATATCAATGAAATAAGGTGAAATCAATGGCATGCTGAGAAGCAAAGATAATAGAAGCTATCAAAATCCAAGCACTAATTTGGTTTAGTAAAGAAAAATAATTTTGAATTTGCATAATCTTGAACTAGAATGACTATAGCTTAGAGAATTGATTAAATATGCCTGCAAATTTTCCTGTTCCTATTGTTACAATTGCGGTAAAAGGCCAAGCAAACTATTTCTTGGGTAATTTATTAAAAGGATTTAACTTCTTCATATGTGCAAACTGCATTTAACAGCTTTCGATTTTTTCACATTTCTTTGTGACTCAAAATTATTTGATCCAAACATGGACTAATAGTTTCTGGCAGACGTCTCAGAAACCAGTAATGGCCTTGAAGTCTGTGAATTTACTTATTTCCTTGTGCCTTTGGTCAACACACATTCTGTGGCAGTGCTTATGATGACCATGAAGCTTTCAGGTTTGCTTTGCAAATATTTCCTCTCTAAATGGACACTCACAAAATGTGAGATGGGCCCAGGTAGCCACAGCAGGTATTGATATCTCTATGTAATCTAATCCCTGTGATTGATTTATTATGTCAAAAATTAAATATGGGAACTTCTCTCTGTTTGGTGTGCTGCCCAGGCTGCGGAAGAATAAAAATCTACCTTGGTGCCTACTCCAAAAACAAGAAGACTGAAAATGAAGTCACAAACATGATAAGAAGTGACCCCAATAAGCTGTCTGACTGCTGGACATTTTCTGTAGGTCTAGGTGGAAAAGAGAATCTTAAGGAGGATATGAAGAACAGTTCAGGGGTTTTTTGGTTGCTTGCTGATAGCACCTTCGTATGAGCAAAGACAGCACAGAAGCTGTTGAGAATTAGGCAAGGGAGGTAGGAAAACCATCATCAGGGGACAGCAGATTATGGACTGGACATGTCAGTCGCACAAAGGAGGCAACAGGCACTGAAAGTGAGCAAAAGAAGTTTCTTTCTGGCTTTCTGATTAATGTTCTCCAAAATCTTTACTCTTTCCCCTCATTGCTCCAACGCAAGGTAGTGCAAGCATCCCGAGAGAGCCTGCAGCAGGGGAGGTGTGCAAGGAATGCTCAAGAAGTCTGGTAGTGAACTGAGCCCTGGACTCACTTTATTCTTCTCCAGTTGGAAAATACCAGATGCCATCCCCACTCAGGCCTGAATGTGAGAGTACCAATGGTCTGCAAAGGGTAACAGAGGAGGGGGGATATGATGGAGTCACAGCATTACAAATTCATTATGACCGATATTTTTATTGTTTTCCCTTGTCAAAACCCCATCACTAATCATGGTCTCTATTCCTGCAGACTCACCAGCTGTAGAAACCCAAACCAAGGAAACGTTCCAGCCCTTCCCCAAGATGGTTAACATACAAGTCACGAAAGGTGGGTGCAGCAGGATCACAGAATCATGGAATGGTTTGGATTGGGAGGGACCTTCAAGATCATCCCATTCCAATCTCCTGCCGTGGGCAGGGACACCTTCCACTAAATCAGGCTCTCAAAGCCCCATCCAACCTGGCCTTGGACAATTCCAGGGATGGGGCAGCCACAGCTTCTCTGGGCAACCTCTTCCAGTGCCTCCCCACACTCACAGGGAAGAATTTTTTCCTAATATCCACAGAGGTGAGGGAGGAGTATTCCTGACTTGTCCAAATTCACTCATCAATAGCCTACCTGCTATCATCCAATTGTGAATCAAAAGGGATTAGAAACGAAGAGCAAGGTAGCTCTTTCCAAGGGTGAGACATCTGGGAAAAGATATAAAGCTGCCTTCAAGGAACCTAGAAATAAGTCAGCAGAAGCAGCACTGACCACATGGATGGAAGAGAAGAAGAAGCTTCCCGAGAGCACTGAGGCCTGATGGGTTTGGAACAGTCCTCACAGGTTTTGGAAACAAACCCAAGGCTCATTCACAGGCACTAGAAAGCACTAGGTGTCATAGAGATAATGATTTAATTGCTCCGGTGTCTCGCTGGTCCTGTGGGGATATTATTTTCATCAGAAAGATGCTGTGAGTAGGAAACACAGACTTTACCAATCCGAAGACGGATATTAGGAAAAATGCCTTTTCTTAAAGAGTGGCTAAGCATTGGAACAGGCTCCTCAGGGAGGTGGTGGAGTCACCATTCCTGGAAGTGTTCAAAATATGAGGAGACGTGGGACTTTGTGACATGGACTAGTGGGCATGGTGATGTTCAGAGGAAGATTGGACTCAATGATCTTGGAGGCCTTTTCCAACATTAATGATTTTATTATTCTATGAAATCTTCATATTTTGCACCATTTTACTTGGAAATCTGGTCTCCTACATGTATTAAATCAGGTAGTCTCTTAGGGGGCAGGCACCGGAAGGTGGTGACCTTACAACTCACAGAAAAATCTTCTGGAGAAACACAGCACCACTTGGAAGGACAAATGCAAATAGTGGAGGAGGGAAAGGGGAAAAGACTTTGGAGCTGATAGTATGAGTGAAAAGGGCTGGAAGGTGCAGCTATAAATGGCTTTCTAACTACAGAACAGTTTAGTTTTACAAGCACAGAGTCCTCTTCTGTTATTACCCAGCACGGAGAATGTGGCAGAGTAAACGTTCACTTAAGATTTGGCAGCCTGGCCTCTCTCACAAGAAATATGACAGGGTCACTGGTTTCTTTGCTTTGTTTCAATAATTGGATTTTCTGGGCCCCGAGTGTTCCCTTCTGAGGTGTCAGGAACAGACACAGGGGTAGAGGGAGCAGGATAACAATTTCAAAGGAGCCATCATTACTGCGCCCGTGGAAATCTGGTTCTGCATCTCACAAGGAAAGCTCAAAGGCATTTCGCAACTTCCACAATTCCATGCCTAACAGGAGCTAATCTCAGGAGCACCACCAAACTTTGCGTTTGGAGAGTTATTTTTATTTTAATTTGTCTCCCGAGGCAAATTCGAGCCTCATTTGAGCTGAGTTTTAAGGACAAAGCAGAGGACTTTAAAAGCGTCTTTAAGCCCGCAACTGCAATACCTGCTACTACCTAAATCTCAAGTATTTAATGGTTCCTAAAAAATATATTGCCTTGTTAATGACTGCAGCAAAGCATACAGTTTATGGGGAGAGAGCAGTAATGCCCCTTTAGCCATCTGGCCAGCAAGAATACAATGGGGTGTTTGATAACAGCCGTTTTCGTGTCTGCAGGAGATGGCTGCAATAAAAAGAACAAACAAGCACATTTACAGGGGGCTGCAGTTGGATACTGAGCCAGACAAGGAACCATAAGAAATTTAATGTAAATCTCTGTGGCCCAATCACAGACAACTCCATTGCTCCCAAAGTCAAATGGAGCTTGATGCCCTCGGTTATTGAAATGGATATTCCCACCCTTAATGAAAGTGCCTGAAGAACCTTGAGGGTCTCTGCCACCATCATTTTCAGTTATTAAGGCAGTTCTTGGAATATTTTTAACCTGGGAAAAAAGCACCAGAAGCCATGGAAATAGCACCAAAGCAGCATGTATGGTGGGACTGAGCACCCTGAACTTACTTCATGGTCCTATGTGTTTGATGGAAAGGCTTAAGTGAATTTTGAATTAAAGACATAATCACCAAGTCAAAATAAAGCTATTGCAGGGCATAGGTGGGTTGAAGTAACCAGCAGATCTTGAAAGGATCTGAGCCTTCAGTATGATAAGATTAGATATTTCGAAAAATATCTTTACTGTGAGGGTGGTGAGGTGCTGGCACAGGTTGCCCAGAGAGGTTGTGGACTCCCCGTCCCTGGAAGTGTTCAAAGCCAGGCTGGATGGGGCTTGGAGCCACCTAGTCTGGTGGAAGGTGTCCCCACCCATGGCAGGAGGTTGGAACTGGATGATCTTTAAGATCCCATCCAACCCAAATTATTCTGTGATTCTGTGAATACAGAGAAGGTCTTCAGCACAGAGATGGAGCTGGAGTTGAAATTTCAGCAGGATCAGCTCTAACCTTTCTATCACTTTGTGTACTGTGAATGTCACAATTCCTATCCGAGTCACGTTTCACGCAACCACTTTATTTCAAGACATACTGAACTGCTGTCTCCTTCCCTGAGCATGAAAATCACATAATATTATTTCATTCCTGTGCCTGTTTGTGCACCGGTCACACAAAAAGTTGTGAAACTACAACCAGGCTTTTCAGGCTTTTAAACACGCAAATATAAACTGCTATTAAGGGTACATCACATTTCCTTGCTTAGTGCCTGGCTTGTAAAATGTAATAGCTCTACAGTCTTTCCAGCATTGAAAGTAAAGTTTTTCCCTTAAGCCCTAAAGGGAAGGAGAAATTTATGTCACCTAATTTCAGCTATCTAAAAATTAGGCATGTAATCTAAGATAGTCATCTGTGTCTTGGCTGATGCAAGGAATGGAGCATCTTCAGAGCACAATTCATGCAGTCGTAAACCAGGATGAGAATCAGCTCTGGGGGAAAAGGCCTAAATGGAGATGTTTTCATGTGCATTTGGTTACAAACCTCTGATTTCTCACTAGAGAGATCTGTGGCACATTTATTTCCCCAACCGTGGGAACTTACTGGTGTTCTAGGCACTACAGGGCATCCCACACAGCCTTCAGACGGGTGTGATCTCCTCTGATTGTGTCATACTTGCCAGCCCATGTGTCACCACAGGTCACCTGAATGGCACCAGATGTCCATGTTTAGGGAACTGAATAATTCACTAATTTCCTGGTCAGTAGGACAGCTTTTCCTATTTCATTAACTGCATTAACACCATGCCCATTGTTTATAATGAGAATTCAGACACTTTGTCATCACTTACATGTGGAAACCTAAACTGCAGTTATTTAATCTGGGGAATGAATCCTTCCCTCACGTGTCTAAAGCCCATGGATGGGTCTGGCTGTGGAAGTACATTTCTCTTTTTGCTAACCAAAATGAGATCCTAGACTAAGAACTTAGACTTAGAAACTCCCGATTTCTTCAGAGCTAAATTATAGCAGGTATAAATTTGAGTATAGGTGTTCATGGGTTTGATGTTCATGCTTGGAAGTAGAGGATCTTTAATGTCCCTTCCAACCCAAACCGTTCTGTGATTCTATGATTTTGGCTTCTTCAAATAACAGGACAAAATACTAATGAGAACAGTGATCTAATAAATGATTCTGCTGTTTCAAAAGCAGCATTTTCTTCCTTATAGCTGTTTCGTTCTCCATCAACAACTTCCAGCTGGTAATCTCATAGCATTTCATTCACGGGCTTTGATGAAAATCTCCAAAATTTTTTCCACATAGAGGCAGAACCTTCATCATGAGCAGAATCTACCACAGGATAGATGAGTAGGAGCCCAATATTTATATCTTCAGATGCCAACCTTGTAAATCGTAGAAGCAACATAAAGAGTGGAATTGGATATGCAGCTGAGTGTAACATTATGGCAGCAGCATAAATCAGAACATAAACATTATGAAACAAAATGTTGGTGCTTTGCTGCTTGAAATAAGTTGTGGGTTTCACTCAGCTTATGCTTTAAACCGTCAGTGCAGCAGAAATGACAAGTGTAGAAAACAGAATAAAAAGGTGAATTGAAGCTCTAACTTATTTTCTTTTTTTTCTAAATATAATTTTCCAGGAACAGAACCTGGTTCCCTGTAAAGCAACTGGATCCCCTGACTGTGGAACAAATTACATTTAGTTCAAGTTATGGTTATGTGGGAAGAATATTTGTGACTAAAAATGCTTGTCTTGGAATTTATGTTGGGTTAACCAAAAGAAATTACTAATTTTAAGGTCAACACAATCTTTCACTCTTTAAGGTCAACACAATCTTTCACTATTGAATAGAGTAATCTACTACTGAGTTTCAATTTTGACATACTGAGCTCACTAGTTTGATTTGTCTCTTGCTTACAAACAGAAACATAACATTTGGCCACTGACTTCTCATGCAGCATCATTCCAATATCTGCTGACCATTTGAAATCTAAACCCATAATTGAAGTTTGGGTTTTTTCAGTCTCAGGCCGCTGGTTAACAGCATTTTGCAGCTGCAGTAAATAGTAAATTTTATCACCTCTTCCAAATAAAAGTGCCTCTACAAATATTTATTTGCATCCTCCACAATAAGGTGCAGCTTAGAAACAACCAGCTACCAACACTTATTTTAGTTTTGGGCTCCTGGGGGATAAGTTTCCTGTATTGGGAAACTATGTTTTTATCTCTGCTGCACAGAATTGTTCAGTTTGGACATATTCTGAGACATAAACTCTAGTGTCTCCTTCAGGACACGATTTGGGAAAGACATCAGCTCCTGAAAGTTTATGTTTTTAGGCAGTCTTTCAGCCTATTCAAGTCCTGATATCACGCACATTATTATATCTCAGGTTATCTCCTGCATCACTGTAATAGGTCTATATTTCATAAAACACAAACTTTGATTTCTGTAGTGATTGATACCACTATTTATTGTCCATTTGTGAGATGACTCTTCTTCTTGAGTTTTAGTGCTGTAATCAGAATGAGGGAATGTTTCTGGTTGAAAATATTATCTGCCAATAAATGCACTTTTAGTATGGCCCAAAAGGATAAGTTTAGCAGTACGGTAATTTACAGAAGTGGCAATAAATGGAAAATGACAAAAAATAAAACATTTCAGTTTTTGTCTGGAAACAAAACTTGGTCAACTGTCTCAGGACTTTAGACAGCATTAAATGGGGTAAGGACAAAAAGACACCAATAGACTCAGATGTTCATGTTAACAGCATATTTTGCTGTTCATACCACTGAAAAAAAATAATTGTCCAAACAATTTTCACCTGTTCTCCCCTTCACGTTCTTCCAGTGGCCACCATAAGAAATCTCAGCACTAAGAGGACCTCAACCCACTACTGGTGCACTGGATGGACCTGGTCTCTTGTTAAAATCAACTGCTTTTTTATAGACTATTTGCATAATCCCTAGGTTATATACTATGTTCTTAGATTCTCCATATCTTTCACCAACACAAAACTCTTTCAACCACTTGAGTAGCTCGATTGAACACCAGGTTTATCAGCCAGAAAATTCTTTCAAGGCAGTTTGGTAGATTAGAGCAGAAGTGCCTGAATGCAGCAATTTGAGATCCAAATTAATGGGTTTTAATTAATGGCAGCTTAAATCTGAGAAAAATTGATCACTTGTACATCATTTGCTCTTGCTTGGGTTATTATCTTACATCATGTCTGCATGAAGTACTGAACTGATTCATTATTTCATCAACACACTCGGTTCCAGCCATTACCAACAAATGTGGTCAGTTCCTGGAACAGATCTTTAAGTAGAACAGTTGGACATTTCTTAGTCTGTAAATCCCTTCAAACGTGGGTGTCCCACAAGCGTTTCAAAAGGATGATATCATCTAGCTCATTAGTCTAATAATTAGCATCTTATAAGTGACATTCCGCAGCTCCCCAGTATTCTAGAAGTGCAGCTGATATAAAATTTTTTAGTTCCCAGGCATTCATGTCACTTCTTAGACCAGTATCAAATAGAATGAGTGCAACTGGATGATTTTGAGCCTGCATAAATTCATTGGAGACGACAGGCATACTTTTTTATCTTAAATGAAAGGAATTTTGTGTGCAGATCACAGCATCTGAATTTACTTCCCAGCTCAGTGAAGGTGGGCCATTCGTGCTGCACAACAGGAACTGCTCCTCAACACACAGAAAATATTCATCCTCGAAGAATGCAGCATTGTACCATGAAAATTATGTGAAATGACAAATGGAACACTCAGTCTAGTGACAGAGAGAGCCAGGCAGAAACCCCACAGGAGGAAAGGAGGCACCTAACTTCAGGTGTCTAAAGGTAGGTACCTGTATGGCTGTGATCCAACTGCCTAAATGCAGAAATCTGGAGTCATCATGTCCCACGTGGAGCGCTGTGTCCAGCTCTGGGGCTCCCAACACAAGAAGGACACGGCCCTGTGGGAACAAGTCCGGAGGAGGTCATGAAGATGTTCTGGGGGCTGGAGCACCTCTGATACAGACAGAGGCTGGGAGAGCTGAGGTTATTCAGCCTGGAGAAAAGAAGGCTCCAGGGAGACCTTAGAGCCCCTTCCAGAGCCTACAGGAAAGCTGGGGAGAGACTTTTTCTAAGGGTAGATGGTGATAGGACAAGGGGGAATGACCTTAAGCTAACAGAGGGTAGATTTAGACTATATATTAGAAAAAAAATCTTTGCTATAAGCATGGTGAAGCCTTGGCACAGGCTGCCCAGAGAAGCTGTGGCTGCCCCACCCCTGGAAGTGTTCAAGGCCAGGTTGGACGGGGCTTGGAGTAACCTGGTCTAGTGGAAGGGGTCCCTGCCCATGGCAGGGGGGTTGGAATGAGATGATCTTGAAGGTCTCTTTAATCCAAACCATTCTGTGAGTCTGTGATTCTATTTGAGCTGTAATGAAGTAGTCAAAACACTGATCTTGTGCTGGCAGACATCTCACAGGACATTCAAGTGACAGAAGCCCTCCTGGATCACCCAGTGGCCAGAAAGGAGATAATAAAGGCAACTCAACTGGCCCTAGATGCCCACAGGAGTAACTGAGTCCTAAATTTGCCATCTGAGCTCTCTTAATGGTTAGTGGAGATCTGGAGCTGCCCCAGTTGCACATGGACAAGGGGCACAACATCGATTTGGGGCTCACAGTTAAAACACTGGACAAAGGGAAAGTCAGACTTTTCTGGAGAGTACCTTGCAACAGCCCAAACAACACTAAACACTTCTATTTCAACAACTGAATCCTGCTCCTGGCTTTGATTTTACATTGCACAGAAGATACAAAGAGTTTTCCAATTCCTCAAAATAAATCTCTGCTAGAAACAACAAATATTTCTTAAGCAAATGCTGGAAAACACCAGGCTCAGAAGTTACCAGTGGATCCAGAAAAAGAAAATATTTGAAATGTAGCAGAAAAAAAGAGCATTTGCCAAATTGGCAATTGTACACACAAACAAGCAGCTCTTTGATCCACTCCCATGTCTGTCAGCTGCACCAAGGCGCAGGAACAGTCAGGGCCTCCTTTCCAAAAGAATTCCACAGTAAGTCACAGATGGCTATGTCCTCAAAGAACCTGCTGAGCACCTGAGGCAGCAACTTCTTCTTCTGAGGCATTTGGTAATGAGGTTTCTACAGAGATCCAATTTTAGATGCTCAAGCTGAAAACAACGTAGACATTTTAAAGAAAACAAAACCTGGTCTGGACCACTGCCAAGAGCTGCTCTAAACCCGACTCTAACTGTTTCATTTACTCCCATGATAAATAGGGTGGTTTAATGGAAACACTGTACACAAAACTGTACTGCTCAGGTAATTACCTTGATTGAAACAAGTGTTTTTACACTGAAAGCAAAATTCCCCTGGAGTTAAACCAAACCTCAACAAGAACGAGACCTCTGTGGAGATGCAGTCATATAAACAAGTTGGTGTGCTAATTATTTTCCAGTGGTTCTCTTAATGAGTCACTTGCTAGAGTCCACTGGTCACAAAGATGATTATTTTAATGATGATTCATAGAATTCGGGTACGCGTTGCAAACACCAAGCGCTGCACCAGTTGCTATGGCAGGAAAATGTGTGTGGTTTGTTTCATAAATAGCAGAGTAAATAACTCCATGACAGCTTGTTCCTCCTCCAGAGGGTCTCCCAGTGTTGGAAATGGTCTGCAGGGAGCTCACCACATTCAACATTTCCACCCCCTGCTTTTTCCTGAGCTTGTGGGTAAAACCCTTAAACACTTATTTTCACATGCAAAGCTCATTTTTTAGCTTTTTATTTCCAGCACTGGAGACTTGGGGATTGATTCTGGTCTCTGTTACCTAGGCGCAAATCAAGAGTAAATTTGTTTTTTTTCAGGATAACAGTATCACCAGACTCTCCAGCTACAGAAAACAGCAGACAAAAATCAAGCCCTCTCTCTTCACACAGGGCAATGAGGAACAAGTCGGTATTTGAGACAGGTAAAAAATACTCAGTTTTAACAGAGTTGGGTTTAGTCCTGTCCCCCCATTGAAAAGCACATGTGTATTCTAGAAAAATCTGTGTAATTTTGGCCTGGGTGTTTTCTAAATCTAAATTTTGGATGTATTTGTAAACTGAAAGTACTGAAATAAGACCATCATCCCTACAGCACCAGGAAGGAAACAGCACAAAATGAAAAATATTTTTTAAAATTATATGAGAAATTGAATTCCTGGTAGTTACCCCTCCTGAGCACCCAAAATTAGCAGCAAACAAAGGAAGAAAAAAAGTCACATATAGAGCTGAAAAGCTATTTTAAAGAGGAGGATGTTAAAGGGAAAAAGCAACAATGTGGGTTAATCTGATGGAGGTGGGTTTTCTCATAACCAGGGATTGATAAACCTGCCAAGGAAGGTAGCTTTGCTTAACAGTTCACTTCAGTGAGGCTCTTAAGCATCTGCTTTATCTGAAGGGTCTTTATTCTAAATAAATGATACTTCTCCATACGGCAGCTATTTGCTCACAGATTGCAGTGCTCATTGCCCCAAAAGAAGTAGAGCAGCGAGGCTGAAAGCTAAATCAGACTTGATGCAGCTATAATTGGTATTAAGGAACTGCAGAGGGGAAAACCTTCCCGGGGGGAAGATACAGGTGATGCCAACCCCCTTCACGTGATGGGTTGGAGCCTAAAACCAGGAATAAAGGATCACTGAAAGGGACAAGGGAGAGTAAAAATCCCTCCCTGAGAAAAAAATGTAATGGCAGTGTCTTAAACCCTTGAGGTGGGTCCCTTGAGCTGTACAAGCTTTTAACAGCTTGTCAAATCTCTGTATAGCTCATGTTCACAGGCCATTAATCATCCTGCAATTAGTGGAGTGCAGCTCAGTTTGTCTCCTGCCTGCCCAGTGCCCAGCTCCTCAGGAACCACAGTTCTGCTGTGGGAAGCTCAAAGCCTGGACAGCTGTGCTGGTTTGGGCTGGGGTAGGGTTAATTTTTGTCACAGTAGGTACCACAGAGCTGTGTTATGGATTTTTAATGAAGACAGTGCTGATAAGACAGAGGTGGTTTTGTTATTGAGCAGAGCTTACAGAGTCAGGGCCTTTTCTGCTCCTCACCCCACCAGTGAGTGGATTGGGGGTGCACGAGGAGCTGGGAGGGGACACAGCCGGGACAGCTGACCCTGACTGACCCAGACCACACTGCACCATGCTTGATTATAAATCTGGGAGAGAAGCAGGAAGGGAGTCACGTTTGGAATGATGGCATTTGTCTTCCAAAGTCACTATTACGTGTGATGTGCCGGGGATGGCTGAACACCTGCCTGCCCACGGGAAGCAGTGAATTAATTCCTTGTTTTTCTTTGCTTGCATTTGCTTTTGCTTTACCTATTAGACTGTCTTTGTGTCAGCCCATGAGTTTTCTCACTTTTATTCAGCCAATTCTTTTCCCCATCCCTCCAGCAGGGAATGAGCGAGTGGCTGTGTGGCGCTGAGTTGCTGCCTGGGGTTAATCAACAACAGCCCTTTTTGGCACCCAACATGGGACTTGGAGGGTTCCAGATAGCAACAGACTTGATTGGCATATGCTGGATCGAGCTGTTATTGCTGTTTAGCTGTTAATTGACAGCTCCTGTGCTTGTCATGGGACTCGTTTGCCTGAGTGTCTGTTCGAGCCCAGTGCTTGTTGGTGGCTGCTCTTTTCTTCCACTGCTCGCTGTGGTGCTGCTCTGCTCCTCATCTGCCTGTGCTGGGAATGCTCTGATAACAGCAGCAGGGATGTGCCTGCCCTGGCAGATGGCCAGGGAGTCACTGCTGTCTCTGTGCTGCTTTACTGGACATTCTGGAGCTCCAGTGTGAACTTGTGTCAAAGGGACAGTGACCTGTGGATGAGTCAAAGGGACAGTGACCTGTGGATGAGTCCACATGAGAGCAGCACACCCTGAAATGTCTGAGGCCATGAACCAGTCCAGCCAGAGCAGGTAAATCTCGACGTGGCTGTGGCCATGTCTGTGCTGCAGGTGTCCATCTGAAGGGTTTGAGGCCCCAGGCTAAGTCCATGCTCCATCACAGAGACTTTTAAGCATCAGTGGCTGTGCACAAGGTCAGGCTGGAGGCAGAGCAGAAAGAAATGAAAAACAGGAAAAATATCTATTGGTATCCCTGTGCTATGAGATGATCATGTAAAAAAGAAAATACAATTGGAGTCTGCATTGTTTTCCCAAATACTGATGATTAAAAGGTTGGACCTCACAAGTTTTGCAGATATTTTTGGAGCACACATGAAAATTCAGGAGAAGTCCTCTATCAGGGTTTGCACTGAGCTTGGCAGCGAGCTCTGCATGTGTAGGACATAACCAGTTTTCAGACCTGCCACTGGTTTTGCATCCTAACAGATGCTGAGGACAAGATGTGTGAAATTGACAGTTCCAGAGTCTGGGAAAGAGAACACACTGCAACAATGATGATGAAAGCGAAGAACCATCTGCTGCTATGGCTTGAGCTGCAAAAATGTTTTCACAGCTCTAAAGGGGAGGAGAGGGAGGCAGAGCCCTGGGAGGAACCCAAAACACCACAGTGAGAACCTACACAGATGAGCAGAGAGGCAGAAAAGGCTGCAGATGCGGCAGTGCTTCATTTGGCATCCGCTGAGACATCACTGTAGGAATCAAAAAATGTCAGAAAGTGATGCCTGCAATCCCAGAAAGGAAACAACAGCAGCTTTTCAGCCTGATCCAAACGTGGGCTCCCCACCAGCTGAGCCAACAAGGGCCAATACAGAGACACCATTCAGATGGTGCACAGCACATGGTTGAGACCCACAGCCTCCCATTGGGCAGAAGGAGCCAAAGTGAAGCTCCAGCTGGTAACTGAAGAACATAGAGATGCTGAAGACCCTGCTCTTTGCATCTCTGAGCTCTTCAGCAGCCTGTCAGAGCCCAAAAGACCCAAGGAAAAGCAGGGAGAAGCAGCCACAAAAAGGTGAAGACAGCTGCCACAAAACAGCTGTTGAGTTCAGCATCTCCACGGGTTTTCAGACAGAAGCAGCTGCTCATAAAAGTGAAAGCTGGTTCTTTCTCAACACCAGGCCAGAAGGAGACCTTCTGTGAAGAAGAGGTACTTGGCCAAGGAAGAATTTAGCTTTGTAGCAAACACACAGGAAGCCACGCAAAGTTCATATTTGCTTAGGTCTGCTGTTGATCACAGTGGTACAAGGAGAGTGATCTCTGGAAATAATAACAGGATAACAACATTTGTATAAAAATATAAATTTTTAACCTGTCTCTGAGATCTCATGGAAATACTCCAACCATTGCCCTGAGTTAGAAAATAATTATTCAAACTTTGTGGTCACCGAGCCTTGCTTAGGTGTGTTCTGAGATAAATGACCACAGAGAGGATCACTGAAAGAATCCCCAGTTTCTTCATCCTCATGAACAATTCGTAGAATTTTTAAGGTTGGAAAATACCTCTGAGATCATCATCAAATCCAGCTGCTAACCCAGCACCCCACCACGTACCCCCTTGACCTGTGTCCTCAAGTGCCCATCCACACGTTTTTTGAAGACTTCCAGGGATGGGAAGTCCACTGCTTCCCTGGGCAGCCTGTTCCTGTGCTTGACAACCCTTTCTGGGAAGAAATTTTTCATTATATCCAGTCTAAATCTCCTCTGGTGCAACTTGAGGCCATTTCCTCTTGTCCTGTCCTTTTTTTTTCAGATGTGGAGTAGAAATTACCCACAAGCCCATTTGCAGAAATGAAACAGAAAAAAAAATCTGAGATGGCTTGATAATTTAAAGTCCCCAAAGTTAAGCAGAAATTCTGCAGGGTATTCAGGACCTAAAACTTTGAGTTGGGTGCTAAGAGTAGATGAAATTAGTTGTCTTCTCGAGGTGTCTTTTTTGCCACCAAATCTACAGGGACACCAGACAGCTGACTCAGAAAAGGCTCTTTAGGTTTTAGGCAGCTAAAATTGGATGGTATAATCACCTAACACACTTCGCAGCCATTTTATATATCTAGTCCTGCTGACAGCTGGGTCTGCTCTAAAGCACCACAGAAAAATAATATCGCAGATCCTTGAAGAAAATAATGTCCCAGATAGTGATGGAAAGGAACACCATCTGTAACTCTGAATCTCAATTTTGTTCTCATTAGATCTTCATTATATCAGCCACTACTGTTGTGCAGAGACCTGAATCTATCCCCTCTATATTCACCTGCAAGCTATTTCCTTTAATTGCTGTGCACACAGAAAATCAAATGTATTCTAACAACGCTGATTCATTGGCTCAGCTGTTAAATGCAATTTGTGCATCTCTCTACACAGTTTATTTATCTATTTCCCATCTCTGCACCATCTGAATGCTTCCCAATCTTCACTGAAGTTAACCTTGCAAATATTTCCCCAGTTCCATAGGGCAGATGTGGAAGAATAGCCAAAACCTATTCCCCACAGCATTCTCTTCAAATGTTTAACTTCCGCTGAAAACACAAGTTTACGGACCAAAATCCTAGGGATATAAAAAACAGCATGGACTAGCATCTGTCATACCAAGAGATGAACTCTTGGCATGGAAATGTCTCCTGGGGGAGCTCTGAAGTCAAATAAATAAATTGGGAATTTAGTCTGAATTGGACTTTGCCTAACTTAGCTGCTTATGTGACTGCCCTTTTGTAACTAGATCAAATTCTTTTGCTTCATTAGAGGAGTGGAAAGAATATAATGAACCTCTAATTGTGCTGCTGGGGAAAGAAAAAATATATAAAAACTCCAAATCAGACCTTGTTGATAGTCACTGCTGAATACATGTTGATTTCCTGGCACGTAGGAGAGCATTTTGCCAGGATCAGGCAGTGAATTGTGCAAATCTGAGCAAGAGACTTTATGTTACACAGTGTGGCAATAACGTCTTGTCCTTATGTAGGATTATTTGTCAGATGAATTTGAAGAGCCCCTGGGCAGCCCTGGGAGTATTACATTAATTTTTTTTTCTTCTTTCAGAGATGTCTTCCAAGTTTGTCACCTTCCCCCTTCTCCTCAACACATCCTAATTTTGGGCTGCCTCAGCCATAAAGTACAGTAATGCAGCATTGCATTTCCATGTTAAATTAGAGCAATTCGGTGACGCAGATTCCCAGAATTCAACATCCAGACATCAGTTTTTCCCATCCTCCCCACAAAATCAGAGAATCCTTGAATATCCTGAGTGGCAAGGAACCCACAGAGATCATCAAAATCCAGCTCCTATCACAGGTTTGGCTAAATAACACAAGACTTTAAATGGATGGTAAACACACCGGATTTCTGGGGTTTTGGTTCTTCTTGTTTCCCATCTCATGTCTGAATTTTTTACATATTTAGGGTCTGGGCTGCTTGTGAGCAACTCTCTAAACCAGAAGTTTCAAGGTGTGTTGTGCGCACAGAGGAACCAGCAGAGCATTGTTTATGCAGGTCCTGTTACGAGTTGTGAGGGCTGGGCTCTTCTGATAGACTCCACTTTAGGAGGGACAGTCATGGAACCTCTCTGCTCTGTCTAACAGCTCAATAACATCTCTATTCTTCCACCTATTTAAATAAAAATAACAGGAGATTAATATCTTTGAGACTTCTGTCGTTCCATCAGCTGTGATACAGACACAGAAGTTACCTGGGTGAGCAGACAGCACAAAGCACACAGAGGAGACATGATCCAAAAATCTTTCTTTCTGGGCTTTGCCACCTAAAATTAATCTCTCACAACTTCAGAACTCATTCTGGGAGTCTTGAATCAAGTGACATCGAGTTTTGTGGTTAGTTTTGATTCCAGAATCTTTCTGGGGTGAAAATGTGAAGTGAATCTCTGGGAACTTCAGAAGTAGCTGTAAGTGTACAACTATATAACTTTTTGAAGATATATGCCCTTAAAGTTGTGCTAATAGTTCAAAACAGCACAGCCTCTTCCAAAGGCTAATGTGCAAAGCTTTCAGGGTGACAAGGAGAGGAAGCGGCAGATACCTTTAAACATATTTTAAAAAGGCTTAAATTGAGCTTATTCAAGGTTGGTGCAGTGTGGAACAAATTTCCCAAAGTTCTCTCAATCAGATTAGTAAATGCATGGTACAAATGCACCAGATGGTGGAGCAACTGTAGAAAACAAAACTAATGAGCTTCTATCCCAGCTGGAGGGAACTAGACAAAATTAGCAGAAAGCAGGATGATTTTCAAGAAGCACAAGATGTAGTTTAGCCTGGAAGAGTGTTCAGGGTTGGCTGTAGAAGGGGTTGAGTTCTCTGTTCCTCCACATTTTAGCACTGAAGTATTCCTGGTCAAAACCAACTGGGATACTGACCTTTGCATAACAAAATAAAGTAAAAGGAAATCTGATCTAGGCAAAGGGAAAATAAAATGTAAGAGGAAAGAAAAGCTTTCTCAGACAATGAACCACTTGCCACAGTGGAACAGGTGCCACAAGGCACCATTAAGGTAAGAGCTGCCCAGATGCAAGCCCCATTGAAAATCATTTTTCATGGACAAGGAAAATAGCCAAAGTTTTGAGATGAAAACCAAAATTCTAAAAAAGAACTTTAGCCTAAACAAAAGCCTTCAGGCTTCAAGACTTAAACTAGACTCTAGCTACTCAGAGAAAACTCTGTGCCTGGCCACAGAAATCTTGTATCAACATCCAATATGGATTTGTACACTTCCTTTGCAGTCAGGTTAACCGGAGACAAACAATACTCTTACTAAATCCTCAGTCTGATCCAGGGTGACAATTAAAAAACCATCCTCATCAGAGAAATCTATGACCTCCTACCTGACTCAAAATCCCAAATCAGAGAAGGATTGTGGAACCAAGGCATAAATCCCACCGTGACTGCCATACTGAGTTTTCATCTAGTCTCACAGTTTTTCTTTTCCCTGAAATATCTTAACATTAATTAAAGCCTTTTCTCTTTTTATCTTTCTGCCACAAAGTGTGATCTGTTCTGATTTGCCTTGACATAATGCTCTCAGCAAAAAGCAAAAAGAAAAGGATTTCCTTATAGGAAGTGTCAGCAGAATTATACATCTCCCAGGGGAATAAGAAGAATACAGAGGAAAGTCTTGGCAGGGGAGAGGGAGCAGCCACCTCTGCTGTCCCTGATGTCCAGGCTACCTGCAAATGCCACTCTCTCTTATCTCTGTTGGTGACAGATGAAGTCAAACACATTCTCCAGTGATGTGCAGAGTCACGTGGGCTGAATCCTACCAGGAGCACTTCAGTTACTCTGGTTGGTGAATTGTCCATTTCTGTGTAACAAAAAAAATGTGGACACCATAGAAATGAACAAGCTGCACTCCAGCCTGCAAAACTCTCTAAAGAATTAACTCCTTGTTAAATCAAACAAATAAACACAGAACCATGGAACATTTTGGGTTGACATAGACCTTGCAGATCACTGAGTTCCAACCCCCTGCCATGGGCAGGGACACCTTCCACTATCCCAGATTGCTCCAAACCCCATCCAACCCGGCCGTGAGCACTTCCAGGGGTGGGGAATCCACAGCTTCTCTGGGCAACCTGTGCCAGCGCCTCCCCACCCTCACAGGGAAGAATTTCTACAAATTATCTCCAAGTCATTTATGAGACTGTTTACATTCTCTACCTACAATGTAAATGCCTGCACATAACATCATTCTTGTGTCTCTTCAGACTTCTAAAAATTCAGATTAAAAATCCCTTCCTTACACCACTTGTTAAGCAATGGTATCCTTTCAACAATATCTCATTCACATTTATCTTAACTTGTGGCTGAATAAGTACTTAGTGAAATACAGCCTCTTTTGAACTCTTTCACCTCCCTTTTTCATTTGTGACTAAGTTTGCTCAAAGGAGCCCTCACTAAGTTTTTAGAGCTATTTGTGCCTCCAGATTTGGTCTCAGCACTTTCTAAAATTTACTATTTATTTTCAATCTGCTTTCCCTGCTTAGTAAGCAAACCAGTGTTCTCACCTCCCTCACTCTTTACCTTTCTAGATTTTATTCATGGTGGGGTTTTTTTTTCATTGAAGGTCCTGCCTCCATGCTGGTCTTTATTTACTGGCAGCAGCAGCATTGCCTCTGTTAAAATTGGCCCTGTGCCAGGGCCAGATCCTCCCCTTTGTCAAGCCGGATTTTTGAGATTTCTGACCAAGTCTACATACTTAAAATCTGAAAATACCCTTGCCCCCAAAGAGTGGTGGAACTTAAATTTTGTTCAACATGAAAGCAGATCACCGTTCTTGCAGCAAAGATGAAGACAAATAATAGTGGCTGCTTCTGCTTTTGTGATGAGCTGGTTTCCAGACAGAAGCTACAACCAGAAATTGTATTTTCAAGAGAGAATTTTGTAAGGGGGGAGGTAAGGAATGCCTTCATTGAGCTCTAGAAAATTCACTCATATGACTAAAAGTGTTTTCTCACTTGTTCAGAGAATCAAAATGGTTCTTTTTAACTTACTTCTTGTGGTATCAGTTTTGGTTGGAAAGGGATTTTAAAAGCCATCTCGTTCCAGTCCTCCTGCCATGGGCCAGGACACCTTCCACTATCCCAGGTTGCTCCAAGCACTGTCCAGCCTGGCCTTGAACAATTCCAGGGATGGGGCAGACACAGTTTCTCTGGCATAGAACCCTGCTGGGTTACTACACAGCATCTCCAACGGCAATGACATCTATATTTGGGCACCAGAAATACAACCAGGTAACAGAGAACATGAAATCATCCTTGCTAACAGCACATCCTCTTGCTGTGGTCAGTTGTCTGATCACAGAACCCAAGCAGACATAACTTCAACATAATATTTTTGGGCAGTGGAATGAGCACAGCTTGCTGTGGTCCTGCAGCCTTTTAATGTCACCTCTACTATTTTCTGGGACACCGTTCTGGCAGGAGATGCTGAGCACAGAGGCAGAACAGAAAAAAAATCTCCCTGCCCTGTAAAGGCTTAAATTCTCACTAGAGGCATGACATTTTTACAAGAAATCCAGTCATAAAGCCAAACCATGTGTTGGTTCTATGTTTATCAGCTTTCATCCCCTCTTTCTTTTTAAACAGCTTCAGGCTGATTTATCAGCACCTCTGTCAGCCTTTTGTTCCAAATTGCCCTTTCCTCCTCCACGGACTACAGAGGAAAACTCACCTCCTAAGGGTAAAGCTAACCTTTGCCAACTAAAACTGGTTGTAAAGAGAAAAAGCCATGATATGGATAAGTTAATATATTTTTAATTCATCTCTGGCCACTTCAATTAGCTGCTCTCATAGCCTGTATGTACGGGGAGCTCCATCACTGGCAGAATTCTTGCTGCTGTGTGGAGATAAGAGACACTGGTTATTTCTTGATTCTTTGCATTGTTCCTTCTGATAACTTCAATATAGCAAATTCAGAAACACTAAAAGGAAGTCTCTGCTTCTGCAAAGTCCCTGGGTTCAAAGTGTTTTAGGCTGATCAGATATTCATGAGAGCAGTGCCAGGCTGGTTTATGCTCCTCCAAATCACTTGAACTCAATTTACAGAGCGTGGATGTGTGAGAGAGGAAAGATTAGTCCAATCTTGCACCATTAGTAGCAGGAAAGATCTGAGAGAGCTGCGTGTTGGGGGATGATTTGTCTCAGTTTTGAAATACCTGTGTGTTAGGGCTCCTCCAAGGTGGTGCAAGGAGATGAGCCAAAGGTTAGGGAGGAACACAAAAGAAGTCCAAGGGGAATAGGGGAAGGCCCTTGCTGGACATCACTCCTTCTCCACTGATACAGAGCTCACATCCTCTGGAAGTGTGTTTAATACAAACTGGCTTGTTCTCGATCTCTGATGCAAAGGGGAAATTTCAATAGAAACCAATTCTTCACAGGCTTTAAACTCGAAACCAGAAGCATCAAAATGCAAAGAAAGTTTAGGAGACTTTTCCTTGGCGTGGGAATTTAATCTTCAACCTGTCATGATCTCAGAAGTCGTATCAGGGCATTATTAACAGCCAGCATCAAATAAGTTTCCTAGTACTGATTAACAGGGTGATTCCCACACGGTGTAAGATAAAAATTCACAAGATCAGTCTTCATGTACTACAGCTGCTAAATGGCTTAACAAGAAATATTCAGTATTGGAAAGAAAATTTCTTCCTAGGAATGACATGGAAAACAGTCAGTGAGATAACCAGCCACCACCACAAACGTGGCAGCAGCCAGGACAGGTCACTCATTTGATGGACTATGACAGCCATACTCAGAACTGTACAAAAATCAGCTTGGATCCGCCTTTTTCTGCAGGAAATTCCAGCCCTGGCAACATCCTACCCTTGATTTATATGAAATGCACTGCTTCTCAAACTCTGCTTCTTCAAGCACTATTTATAGCATGCAATTTAAGGAGACGGGGAGTGAAGGGAGAAGGGAAAGGTAGGAAAGCTATTTGCAAATGAGTCATTCCCCAGGAACGCTTTGACAGGCTGTCAGCAGAGATCTGATAAAGATATCCAGTTAAAATACTCCACTGTGGTTCCAGGTGAAGGAAGATTGACGTTCTGGCGATGTGGACAAGGCACACTCCACCCAGGAGATGTTTAATCTCTGTGGGAAGCTTTCAGATAGCCTGAATGATTCCAAAGTCATTCTGCCTTCTAGCAAATAATGAACATACACAAGAAGTAAGTTAAAAAGAAAAAAAAAAAAAAGAAGAGAAAAACCTACTTGGAATAATAATCTCCCCCACTAGGATGTCATGTCAGGCATGGTTAGTAATGAAGTGCTTCTTCCAGTACTGCTCTTCAGTCTCCACAGCATAAGCTGCCTAATCATTAAATATTCCCATCAGAAGAAGTCCAGCACTTCCCACAGAAACCTCCTGATACAGAGCCTACATTGTCCTCTGCCTTACTCCTGATGGTTATTCATGATGGTTCCTTGACTTGTTTCTTCCCTGATTTAACTATTTACAGATATTTGTTGTGTTATTGCATTCTTCCTCAGCTGGCATTTAAACCATAGACTACTCCAGGAAAACTCATCAACTATTCCAGCTGTGTCTCCTTGCAAATACCAATAAAAAAACACCCTGACAACAACAGTTTTGTCATCTGCCCAGGCCTGATGGGTTTGTGCCTCAGTTTCCCCAGCCTTCAGCAATGTGCTGAAGATGGAGCTATTATAGACCAAACTGGATTCCTGTACCCCTGTAAACCTGGCAAATGGATTGACAAACGTGTCCTGGCAATGTTTAACCTACTGGTGCAGGTATATTTCTTGTCCCACGCTGGTGCCCTTGGTGACTCAAGGGACCAACTCTCCCATATCTCTGTGCTCTTCAGGGACATGTCCATGTGTTATTCCAGGGTGTGCTTTGACCTCTGCAACAGCCACTTCACCTACTAAGTCCTCTGAAAATCACAGAATCATAGAATGATTTGCCTCCTTAAAAGATCATCTAGTTCAACCCCTGCCATGAGCAGGGACACCTTCCACTAGACCAGGCTGCTCCAAGCCCGATCCAACCTAGCCTTGGACAATTCCAGGGATGGGACAATGGTTCCCAAGCCTCATCACCCTCACAGTAAAAAATTTCTTCCTAATATCTTATCTAAACCTGCCCTTTAACTGTTTAAATCTGTTCCCCTTGTCCTAACTCTCCACATTTTGGTGAAAAGTCCCTCTCCAGCCTTCCAGTAAGTCCCCTTTAGGCACTGGAAGGTGCTGTATGTTCTCCCTGAAGCCTTCATTTCTCTAGTCTGAGGAAGAAATTTAAGCATTGAAGCACAACTTCTGGTAAAGCTCTGAGCAGCCAATTTTCTTCCTAAAACTCTCTTTGTTCTAAACAAACGTATGGAGAACAGATTTAACCAGGTCCCTTTTTTTTTTTCTCAGTGAAAACACACTAAAAGGACAAGGACAAGCTTTCTGAAAGGAAGCAGGTGTTAAACTTGAGGTCCAGAGGTTTCTGTGCACACTCACTCTCTATAATCCCAGCAGGAAAAGAGACAGGAGCTCATCTTTCTGCCAGAACTGCAGGACCCAAATTCAGAAAAAAACCTTGCACAAAGCCTGCACTCCTCAGCATCTCTGCAGAGGTTATCTGAAGTTTTCCTATTCCAGTTTCTGGTGCTTTAAACCAACTGTTTTAAGGAAATGCCAGAGTGTCAGGGACAATAAAAGATCTATCACAGGATGAAACAGCCTGCAGTGGCCACGCCAGTGGCATTGATGTACTACAAGCCCAGGGCACATCCCACTGCTACACGTGGCTGTCTTGGACACCCCACAGCAACTCAAGCAGCCCTGGGCACCCTTATTCACATCCCACATTGCTGAAGGTGAAATTCCTTTTCAGCACCACAAACACACAGCCAGGATTTGCCTCACCTCAAGGACACTCGATTATGCACGGCGGCATTTTAGCAGCTCACAGGAGGCACAGAGGTTTTCCAAATCAACAGAGGAACAATGATTTATTGTACTAAAACGGCAACAAACTTCAGGCCATCACGTTGTTAACGACTGTATAATACACACTTATGCAGGACACATAAAAGGAATTCATCAGGCCTCCCTTGACTTTGCTGAACGGTTCAGCAACCTTGGGTTGAATTTACAATCTGTCATTGCCTTTCAAAATGCCATACACAAGAGGAGGACAGAGCCTGGGGAATTGAAGCGCCTGGAGAGGAGAAAAACAAACAAACCAACAAACCAGCCAAATTTGATCACATTTCAGCCTTTGTTGTCATTGAATAATTAATTTTAATTCTCCACACTTGAGTTGGCCTAACTTAAAGGGAAATGGTCATAATGTGAAATTACTCTCAGGCTACTTGAAATGGTTTGATGGATACAGAAATGCCAAGTGAAAAAATAGATTGTGTGCTTTAGCCTGCTTTCCTTGATAGGCCCCACAAAATGAATTAAAAGTAGTGCCAGACTGCAGTTACACTTAACAGCACGCTGTTTAGGATTCAAATTATAATTGGATGCATTACCCTCCTTATAAATTTCCTGCATTGTTCTTTTCCATTGGCCTTGTTCCTCTATTTTTTTTCTACTAACCCTGCTAAAAAATACCAAAAATCACACAGAAAAAAAAAGGAAGATGCTAAATCCTGTAGACAATTTTGATCTCAGCATTTCCTGAGCCCAGCATTTCCTGAGCTCTGTTGGAGGTGTGTAGAAAGAAGTGTACAGAGATTTGTGGTACCTACGATGGGCCAGATGATAGGTCCCACCTCACTTTCTGGAAAAGACTCTGGGAATTTGTGATAATAACTAAAACTCCCCACGGACAGAGTGACTCTTTGGGATTTGTAGGAGCTCATGTTGCTCTGTGTCCCCATCCACACACAGGTTCTGGTTTCCATCTGCATGAAATCACTATGCATAGGCTGAGGTGGGATGAATTATGCTCTGGCCCCCAAAGTGTCTCTGCATCCCACAAGAATTCCATGTGTTCATCCACTCCTTCCTCCAGGTATATTTTCCTTTCATAATCTGAAAGAACTGCATGCATTTATAGCAGTAAAGGACACCAAAGAGACCAATTCAGCACATATTTGAAGAGAGGAGCCTGTTAAATAAGTTAATGTTCTTATGCTCTTACATGCAATTTACAGATGTCTTTGCCATCCATCATAAGTGGCTGTTATTCTGTAAAAGTTCATGTAAACCCTAAAATTCTTCTATCTAGATGTCACAGTTGCACTTTTTTAGTGCCCTCTAATTGAACTTTTGTGATTGGTATTCATACCTTTGAGATCTCTGGCAGAATCATCTCCTTTACTTTCAAGGGTTGTGCTTACAGTCACAATAGCCCCTTCTAAATTTCCCCCTTTTCTTCAGTATTAGTCATTTAAGGACAGCCTTTACCCAAGAAAATACACGTCAGGAGCTCACATGATCTAAGAGCTGTTTGGCTGCCCATTTCCTTTGGACCCGGGAGATAAAAATATGTACATATTTCAAGATATGCAGATTTCTTTCTATATATAAATATAGAGAGTACAAATATGTGTGATACTACACATAGATTCACTTTACATACATATATTTATATATGTATATACAGAGTGTAAATATACATCATGAATATATATAAATTGAGTATATCTAGAGACATTTAAGTGTATGTAAGTAATGACTAAAATATTCTTTAACAAGAAATACAGAAATGAATAATTGAATGTTAAAGGGAATGGAAAATAATAATGGTCAAATGGAGGTTTGGGGTGGCTGACTTCTCAATAAGCCCCAAGGTGTTTGGGATGGGGAAGTTAATTAGGTCCATCAGGCACCAGAATGGGGGGAATGAAAACATTGGAATATGCAAATAGATTACTTAGAATAATACTTTAAAGAGAACTTAGTACTTGTTTTTTCCATTATTCAAAAGATTTCTTTTTGTCTGTCCTACCTTTTTCCTCTCCTTTCAAACCTTTTTTGGTTTGTCTTGGATAAACAGAAATTACAGAAATTGAATAAAGGAGGATGAGAAAGTACCAAGACACATCATAACCCTCACCAGAATCCAATAAAATAGATAAAATATGAAGATTGGATCAGATTAAAATTTATAGGCAAAATCATTATGTGGAAGGAAGTAAACTGTAATATTCCTTTGTAATCCTAGGCCAGGAAGGAGGAATGTTTACTGTAATATATTGCTGAAATACCTGGGGCAATACCAAGAGCTTGTGAGATTTGTGAGGTGAAAAATTATGCATCATAAGAAGTAGCTATCACCTGATTTGTCAGCATGTACCAACACGCCCACGATGTATTAGAAAACAGAGGCCCAGGAAAGTTCTAAAGCTGTGACAAATTGTAGAAAAAAATACGTTTTTACTGATATGAATCAAGGTTGAACGTGGAGGTGCAGGAACAAAGCACCAGATGAAGAAGAGGTGCCAAATGGCGTTTGCTGCTGACACCTGTGGCAGCAGGTCATCGAGATCCCAGCACACAACTTCCTGCAATTCCTCCTGACAAGCAGCCCTGGAGCAGAGACAGTGACTAAATCCCGATGACCCACAGAGGTGGGTCAGGATGAAGAGATTAATCACTGTCAGCTCCTCACTGGCATAAGGAAACACATCCCAAAGCACCAGCACACACTTAAGAAGAAGCTGGGAAATGTGGGGAGGGTCTCAAAAGTTGATTTCCTTGTCCTCCACTCACTGCAAACAGCCCTGGACAGACTCCCTGGAAACAGGTGCCTTAATGCCTGAATGATGGGCAGGCTGTTAATAATAAAAGCCTCTTAGTGCTCGTGAGTGTGAGAGAGTGAAATTAGTTGTGCTTTATGCAAATTAATCCTTCTTTGTGTGAAGTATCCCATTAAACTACACTGCTGTTGGAGTGCTGTGGTATAATTTCCTACAGGACTCTCTCAGCAACCTTTGTCTCCAACAATGTGGGCTGGTGGGAGGAGAGAAAAAATGAAATTGGGCAAAGACTGAAAACAGTTAAAAATGAAGAAACAAAAGCAGGTCATATTTTTGATAAAGGGAACTATATTGACTAAAACAGAGAATGAATTCTCTGAACAGTTTTCCTGATCTGACCCTTCTTTGGAGTATGAAGATGCCCAAGAGAAGTATTTATCTGAGAGCTCAGTTTCCTGCACTACCTGATTACATAATGTCTCTTGGCACTTGCCTGCTGCCTTCCTACTCACAATCAAAATATAAATATTGGAATCACAGACTAGATAATCTGATTTTATTTTTCTCTTTTTGGGTAATTTCCTGTTCCATAGAGGTTTCAGTGAAAATAATCACATTCATAGACTCATAGAATGGTTTGGGTTAAAGGGATTTTAAAGATCATCTCATTCCAACCCCCCTGCCATGGGCAAGGACACCTTCCACTATCCCAGGTTGCTCCAAGCCCCATCCAACCTGGCCTTGAGCACTCCCAGGGATGGGGCAACCACAGCTTCTCAGGGCAGCCTGTGCCAGGGTCTCCCCACCCTCACAAGGAAGAACTTCTTCCTAATATAAACCTACTCTCAGTTTGAAGCTATTACCTCTTGTCCTGTCACTACACTTCCTGAGAAAAAGCCCTTCCCCATCTTTCCTGTAAGCCCCCGTTAAATACTGTAAGGTGTTCTAAGATCTCCTTGGAGCCTTCCCTTCTCTAAGCTGAACAAAACCAACTCTCTCAGCCTGTCCTCACGTGGGAGGTGCTCCACCCCCTGATCATCTTCATGGCCTCCTCTGATCCACTGGAGCTCTTCATGTTGGTGAAGGGCAGACAGAGAAGAGCTGTGTACAGACCCACTTGCCATGATTTCCCTCAAGGACTCATACCCAGGTTTCCCATTGATCAGGGGAATGATGCGACAATTAGGTAACTGTGCTAAGGTTCCTCCAGGCACTGCAATGCTAGAAATGTCTAGAAAAATATGTAAATGTGATTTGGATTGAGGGAGAATCACACTGGACCTTGCCTCCTCATAATGAGTCCACTTTCTGAGGACAGCCAGAGGCATTAGCCTTGCTCCCCCGTTTCTTTTTTTCCCTTTCATCCCAGTCCACCACTGCTCATCTCTTCACCTACCACAGTATGCTGAGAAACAAATTTCAAAAGCAGAGGAGATAAAAGTTGTTCTGCTCCAATCTGATCACAAAAACAGGATTGTCAAGGTAAGGGGGTCATACAGCCACAGGACAGGTCATCCCCACTGCATGAAGGTGGCAAATATGCCCCTGAATTTCCCCTTTCTTTCAGTTTGTTTTTGTTCTGCTTTCCTTTCCACATAACGACTTAAGCTGGCAGGTAGCAGAGATAATTCTAGCTGACAGAAGCACAACAATACATTCTAAAACTTCCACCCAGCTTTCTCTGTACATCTAATAATCACTTTCTCCAGTCCAGAGGAGTTGGCAAGTAACACACTAATACCCGGAGTTCTTACATCTCCCCAAGTGAAAACCAGAATTAAACTGAAATAACAAAAACTCAGAAAACATGAATAGTTACCAGCAAAAGTTTGTCATTGCACTCCTTTTTGATCTCATTTTTGGCTTCCAAGGAAACAGTAGGAACAGGGAACTGATAAATAGATTTTGACCAAAGCAGCTTTACCTATTTAAATGTGAACATGATGGCAGCAAACCACTCATTGGAACAGTCCCAAAAGAGAAATGTCATGAGCCTTGTACTAATTTAAAATTACAAATTACTTGGAGCTGGTAGCTTACCCAATTTAATAGTGGAGGCTAAAACTGAGCACAGATTGCTGGAGTTATCTACAGTTATCCACCGGATCGTCAGGCAGAAATACATTTCACAGACGCTTGCTGTTTGCTTAATAAAATCTCTTATTGACCACCTGGCATTGCCACTGTGTTTTCTCCGGATTTACACAGCAGAAGAACTTTGGAATGGTATGTTCACACACATGCACACATTGAGAAAACCTCAGCACATCTGTTTTCTTTTGTTAGGAGTAAATAAATGACGGTCGTTAATGAATTCTTCCATAAATGCATTGCAAACACATTTCTTACTTCTCTATAGGTAATGACACTCATGGTCTCTTCTCTGTGAAACCCAAGAAATCTAGTCTGAAACCATGATTTTCTCAGAAGATTCCCATTGTTAGACACATGCTAATGTCCTCCTCTCCTGAGGAGCTGGTTTATGCTGTTTTATTGAATTTCTGAATCTGTTTTTCAGAGAAAGGTGGCTGGACTTCTGAGAGGGTCATTGTGGAAATTAGGAAACCCAAAGTCCTTTATCAACTCAGCCCCACCTCAGTGTTGTCAGTTCTTTTTATGAATGTGCCAGTTTTTTGAGCTGTGTGATTGGAGTAACAACAACCACCTGTTTCACAGGGTGTTACTCAAACTCTGTGCTCACTTGTTAGTACAGGCTTTGCCCAGGTCTACAGGTCCTTGACAAAAGCATCTGCACAGACCTGGCAAAATAGGGTTTTCATGAGGCATTCAGTGCCACAGAGCCTCACATCTGAGAAAGACTATCCCTGCACCTGAAGACACATAAACTGAAGACAGTTTACATTGAAGGATCTCAATACCAACAGCAAACCCTGCGCAGCTCTTAGACAGACTTGCCTTCACACCTAAATCTGTGATTGTGTAACACACCAAACCCCATCATTGTTGCTGTTGTTTATAGACAAAACCAATCTTGGCAGATGATGAAGAGACAGGAGCGGGATTAAGGGAGAAGCTGAAAGAGATTCTATTTATTCCATGACCCGTTAATTAATGCTGTTGCAGAGCAATTTCCTGAACGCAACTGTGAAGTGGCCACATCACCACTCCCCCTTCCTGATTCAAACAGATGGATTTGTGTCTGGATTCAGAGCAATGAGGAGCACCGGCTGACACAGGACTGTGTAAGCAACACATCTTCCAGCAGAGCCAAACACATCTGCCAAGAAATAAAGGAGCTGATGTCTAGTGACTGTGAGCCCTGGACCCATGGCATCAGCACATCTGCACAGGCTTTCAGGAGAATAACACCCTGCAACCCACAGCTATGCTGGGAGGTGATGAATTAAGATTCTGTGATGAGAAAGAGATAGGTTTGAGTAATGTATAGGACACCAAATACTTTTATTGTATCATAAGAATGGAATCAAAAGTGGGTTTGATTATAGAAATTCAGAAAATTCATGGAGGGGAAGTATTAGATGCACTTTAGGCTCTTCAGTATTAGGCTCCAGCTTGGAGAAGGAATGCAGATCAAACCCCGATGGCTGGAAGCTAAATCCACACCATTTCCTATTAGAAGTTAGTAATCACTTTTTGTAAGGCTGAAGATGATTAGACTGTAGCAAATTCCCCGCAGGAAATGATGGATTCTTCATTTGTCACATCAAAATGTGGTGTCATTTTAGGCCAACACAGATAAGTGGAGTCAATATAGGGCTATCAGGGTGAATTCCAAGAGTAAAACAGACTCTTCATTTGTGGGTTATGCTGAGCCTGATGTATTAAAAAAGTGAAATTTAATGGAAATGCTTCCCAGTTTCTGGAGTGAATGCTAACAGCCCAAAGAACGGTTTTAAGAGGTTTACATATTGTGTGTGGGCAGAGGGCATTGCTTTCTGTAATGAAACGTCAGCTCCTAACAGGAGGAAGAAAAATGATTTTCTGACAATCCTTTTGTCTTGTACTGACTATTCAAAAGCCAGAACACTGTGCACTGCTCCAGTGCCACGCAGCAGTACCTCTGCCCTAGAATAAAGGCATCCAGTGACTTCCCTGTCAAACTCCAGGCAAGAAAGTCATCCACGAGGCAAGCTCCCGTGCAATTTTTTTGTCTCGTGATTTATCAATTTAAATGGCTTGTTCTTCCTTTGTGGTTCATTCTTAGTCATCCAATTCCCTCAGATGCTGTAACTTGACCTTCTTCAGATTTCTCAGCCCTGCATAATAGTGCAGGAACATCATTTTGCCATGGCTCACAGGACAGAGCTGAAGAATGAGAGAGCTGCAGGTGATGCATAAATCTGTCAGATGGCAGCAGTGAATGTTTATAAATCTTTATGAATTTAGAATACACATTTCTTGTTCCATTAGAGAGTGACGATTTAAAGATTTCCAGATTACAAGGAGACTAGTGATGTGTATCTGGACCCTGCTGACACACATCTCCTATTATATGGTGGTTGACTACATAAAAAATTAACTTCCCAGTGGCAACACTTTCTGCAACAGCTGCTGAAGGAAAATCAGTGATGGGTAAAGGACTCTTCTACGATTTCCATCAGAGAATTTAGACAGAGGAAGTACCCGGATTTTTTCAATGACAGGGTGTATATTTTTGTTCTTATTATGCAAGCACAGAGAATATCATTAGAACTCCACTAAATCTGATAATAATTTGCATCTCTTTTCCTGTAAGGACAACTGAACTTTTCCAGCAAAGTTTTTCCAGATATCTTTAACATGGCAGAGTGCATTTTAGGCTCACTTGGGCCAAAATATTCCCAGCTAATTTCTCCTGGGAAATAACAGCAGAAGTTCATGTCAAACAACTCAGAGATTTATAGCTGAAAATCTCAAAAGACCAAAATGATGTATTGGTTTTCTGGGTCCACTTATAATAACCTGAAATGACTTATATGTTTTATTATTGGAATAGCAATAGGTGTGTATATATATTGCTGATATGAATGAGCAGTAGATGCACTGCCTACACGTCCACCAATAGGACTGAAATATATACGTACCTATCACTACAAAATGAGAAATTGGTCCATACTGGTTTGGGTTTTCCAAGTAAAGAGACCCAATAAATACTTCCAGCAAAATTTGCTGAATGAGCACTGAAACCTTTTTTTTTCTTTTTTGTATAAAAACTTAAACTGGAGTTTAAGGCACCAGATGGACTCCAACATGGGGTAAATCAGGGAAAGATGATTGTTAGCAAGGATGATAATAAATAGCATAAAGGAAGCTGTTATGCAAAACGAGGTTGAAATGACAACCCACAACTTGTTTAACTGTATTCTAGCTCAGCTCAACTATCGAGTTACATTAAAATGCATCTGCCTAATGTTATGAGCTTTTTCTTACTCTACAGAATGAGATGTCTAAAATTGGAGCTGAAGGATGATCACCATACCTGGGATTTACTTTGCAGTTTCCAACTGTCCTGCTATACTCATCTTGACAGGAATATAAATAAGTAGGCATCTTGACAGACTCTATTAATGGAATAGAGCTGAGAAGTGATCCTAAAACAAAAGTCAAAGTTAAGTTGTTTTTTTCTTTTCCCAAGTCATGTTTATTTTCATTTGTTCCAGAGAAATATTTCTCAGGTGACATAAATCTGACAGTAACACTGCCAAAATATCAATCTCCATAGCTGCTGCTGTAAGATCATTGGAGAGTCACGATTACTCATGGCTGAGGAGGGAGATCAGGAAAAAAATGGCCAAGTAAAGGATGTATGAGGTCTGTCTGGGTGAGTTTTCAGCCAAATGGACTGAGAAGTAACAAGGAAAAGAAGGATGTTTCTGTACTATCATCCTGCTAGTACAAGCATCCCAGTACCTGATGATAGTCTATAATACGGTGCACATTTCTCAGAGATAAGAAAACTCAGGCTCATCACAATCATGAAAAATTAGACAAAGTGAGTGACCTTCAAAGTTTTTTTAGGGTCTAATTTCTACAAATTTCAGGCTGACACCCCTCACATTCAAATTTAGGCATCTAAATGATGTAGTTTATAGAATCATTGAATGGTTTGGGTTAAAGGGATCTTAAAGGTCATCTCATTCCAACCCCCTGCCACGAGCAGGGACAGCTTCCACTACTCCAAGTTGCTCCAAGCCCTGTCCAACCTGGTCTTGGACACTTCCAGGGATGGGGCAGCCACAACGTCTCTGGGCAGCCTGTGCCAGTGCATCACCACCACCACAGGAAAGAATTTCTCTCTAGCATCTAATCCACATTTCTCCACTGTTAGCAGAGTAGCTGCTACACATACCTTCAGAGGATAAGGAGTGGTAGACACTAAGATGATTCATCTAATCTTCACTTCTCTCCAGTGATCGGGGAGAGCTGGAGGTGACTAAGTTAATTATAGGCTCCCATTTAACATCTCATAGCTAATAATATGTCTTAAGGCTGTGAGCCCTGGCCCTTCATGAGGACCTGGAGCAAACACACCGGCTGAAGTTAGCATCAGCAGCCAGGAACAGAGCCCATAGCCTGCATGGACGCTCTAACCATTGGATTATCCCCAGTTTTCTGTATAACTGGCAAAAAAAAGCCACCCTCTGGCTTTTTACGCACAGTTTTCACAGTCCCTGTGGCCCATCAGATGCTTCCTATTCCATGAATTTACATTTCAGCACGAACTTTTCACACTGACAGGTTGCACGCAGCACTTTGCTGCCATGAAAAACTCTGCTCGAAGGCTCAAAAGGACTTAAACCTAGAGTTTGTTTTCTTTATTTCTGGATTTTCATCAGTAAAATTTCCTGTGAATACATCTCTCAGGCTGACAGTAATTTAGCAGCACTGTGTAATGTTTCCCAGCATCCTGTTGCACACTCTGAGCTTCCCCAGGTGCTGTTTGCTCCTCTCTGCAGACTCTCAGGTGCTGCGCCTTCCCCAGTCCCTCACCACTCGCTGGTGGTTGACCCTCAGGTCTGGTTGCTTACTTTCACCTGCATCAAGACAGAACATACTGTCACATCCATTAAAATTTAAAAAAGAAAAAGGAAGAGCTGTCAGGCACTACCAGGATGATTGTTTTGCTAGTTACGCAGCTTTATGCAGCCCTATGCTCAAAGGTTAAGAGAGGGGAGGCATCTCTGCTAGCTGCTATTAGCAAATTTATCATCAACTGCAAGCTCTTGATGGAGACCTCAGTGGGAGACCACTCCAAGGAATACTTGATGGCACATCAAAATATCTCTTTGAAATAGGCATAACCGTGTGCATCAGGTCTGCACAGATCCCTCCTCAGACAAATCACAGAAGACCTTTATTCATCCATGGGTTTTATGCAGAGCTCTACAGGACACTAACAGTTGGCTTTTGCAACTCTTCCATACACAGGTTTTAGGAGCAGAGGCATCATTGTCACATCAAGTCTGACCAAAGTACAACCAAAATGCTGCTATCAAATAAGCACAGTTTTCACAAATAGCATCACAGGTAGGAAGGTTCTGTTTAATATTTCTGTCAATTCTCTGGATGAGGCACTCGAGCACACCCTCAGTCAGTTTGCAGCTGACACCAAGTTGGGTGGCGGTATCAATGTGCTGTGCAGGGGGATGTGAACAGGCTGGCTGGATGGTGTGAGGCCAGCAGGATGAGGTTCAAGAAGAGCAAGGCCTGGGGCCTGCCCTCGTGTCCCAACAAGGCCCTGCAGTGCTCCAGGCTGGGGGCAGAGTGGCTGGAAAACTGCCCAGCAGGAAAGGCTCTGCGGCTGCTGGCTGACAGCGGCCCAACTTGAGCTGCCGTGGGCCCTGGTGGGCAAGGAGGCCGGTGGCCTCGTGGCCTTCTGTGTCAGCAGTGGTGTGGCCAGCAGGAGCAGGGCGCTGATTGTCCCTCTGTGCTGGGCACTGGGGAGGCCACAGCTGGAGTGCTGTGTGCAGGTGTGTGCCCAGGTGTGTGCCCAGATGCGATTACTGAGAGATGCCTCTGTCCGAAAGAAGGTGCCAAAGAGACCATCTA
>VZRV01008358.1:58925-82065 GCA_013398115.1 Falcunculus frontatus | reverse complement strand
GTTTTTACATGGAATGAGATACAGCACAGTTAAACCCCGTTTTTAAAAATGGGGGGTTATTTCCCTTTCTCCGGTCATCTGGAACTTCACCTATCTCGTTTTTTTAAAAATGGTGAATAGTGGCTTAGCAAATTCATCTGCCAGCTCTCTCAGGACCCTCCTTTCTGTGAAAGGTCGTGTTTTCAACTGTCAGCAAGTCTGCTTTCTAAGCTTACAGGTCTTTATATTACGGAATGCAAAAGATAGTGAATGTTGGGAAATGGATGAACACAAGTTGACAACATCAAGGAGAAAAGTGACCCTTTTGATTTACAGCAGTAATTTCTAAAACCTTTAAATTATAGTACAACGAAGGGTTCTTCTTTAGTGCCAGAATAATTCTCTGAATTTGTCAGACCCACCTCCTGCAAATAATCAGGCTTAATTTTTTTGTTTGTTTGGTTTTGGGTTTCTTTGAGGGTATGATGCAGAACCATTTACTAGGGTCACAGTCAGTGGGAGGTTTCCTCTCCTTTTCAGAACTGATTTTCTGGACAGAAAGGTCCTTGTTGTCTATTGTTATATTGCCTTCATGATATAGTGCAGGAAGGTTTGCATGGCTAGCAGTTGATTAACTGTTTTAATTTAAATGGTAATTTATTTATTTAATAAAACAGTAAAAGCTTACTGCTGTTGAGTGTGATTGTTCTGCAAACTGCAATGGAAATAGTTTTCACTTAGGCTAAAATATAGCCTTCTTACCTCCTTTTCATTACTTTTTAAAATGACTGTTTATAAAGGTTTTAAATGTAACTGAATGAAATGTTCTGGCAAAACCCAGGACTGGCCTGCATATAGTTTTAGCTGCTAAAGTGTTGCCAAGGAAGAAAATTAACATTTCTTTCAAGAAATCAGTGAAATGTTCCTTTGGTTATGAAAGAAATCTGTGTATCGCTGTTGCTTACAGGCCACCCCAGGCAATCCTGTTGATACCATCTCCCGTGGCAGATGCCTCTCCTCAGCTGAGCTGAGGGCAGGATGAGAGCTGAATTCTCTGAGCTGGAACTGAAAGTTTTGCAGGGTGAAAAAACGTCCTCCTAATATTTAACATTAAACTGGTCCCTTTTATTTAAGCAGTCACAATCCTTTACAAGACTCAGCTAATGAAGCCTTACAACACCCTGCAGTGCGCTGTAGGAAAGTGCTGTATGGGATTATTAGATTGAGGCACTGCCAGCTGGCACAGAGCCCTGCGAGAGTCCTCGTGCTGCTCCACCAGGCATGAGACTGACCCGCTTAGAGACCTGCTTGGCTGCTCTCCATTACCAAAAGTAGACAGGCAGATCTTTCTGAAGGTGTGCAGGGGATGTATCGGTTGTAGCATGTTTGATAATGACATTCAGACTTAACTCCTTTTTTTGTAAAAATAAACGGACTCCTTATTAAGGCAGTTACAAGATGTTATAACTGAATGCAGCGTTGCAGCCCTACCCTCTCTATTATGAGCTCCTTGTGTCTCTCTTCAACTCCTCTTCCTTGCAACTTTTGCTTCTTCTTCCGCATTTTTTTTTGCAGGTTTCCAGAAGTGAAAGTCTGAAAAAAATTTTAAAATTCTTTAGTCTTTCCCCTTGTAAATGTACAGAGTGTGCTGAGTTACAACGGTATGGTTGGCACTGAGACTTCATCAACATAATACAGGACAGACCCGACAACACAGAGCTATGAAATCATAGATGAATAGTCAGGAGTAGAAAGGACCAGGTAACAATGTGGAAGGCAAGGACAACAACAAAAAGGTAATGGTTTAGCTAAAAAATGCACATTAAAAGAGAGCAGTACTCCTTGCTAAATAACTCACTAGCCAGGCATTTCAGTAGTAAAATAGTTGAATCTTTTAAACCTGTTATGAAAAACTGGCAAATTGGGGCATGAAAACGCTTAGGACGGCCTGTTTCTCCCACAGTGCTCCCACACTGGGTGCACACAGCAGCAGAGACATGTGTCTGCTCAGAGGCAGAGCACGAGGTGGGAAAGCTCTGGAGCAGGCTGGCCAGAGGGGCAGCCTTGAGTCTAGCAAGCTTGGTCTGACTCCCGAGACCTGACCAGAAAGGGGGAAAAGAAGAAGGAAAAACCAACCAGCTGAGCCCCATTAAAACTGTACAGCAGCCCCTGGCAATAATAGATTTGAATAGCCTCAGTTAGAGGATGCTTCTGTGCTCCTGGTGCAGCCAGTTCAGCCCCAGCTTATTTTAATTCTTCTTATTAGGGACAGTGCAGGGCTTGGCTGTGGCCTTGGCAGTGCTTTCAGCATTGATGCGACTTCAGAGTGGGTGGTGGTGGTAACAGTGGCACTGGCAGCTGGTGCTGCCGCGCAGCACTGGGCACTCCCAGGGTCCTGTGTGGCACAGAACCACCGGTGTCACACTCCTGTGCACAAAGCCAGGCTGCCACAGCTGTTTTACTGCCATTATATGTGATCCTTTGAGCTGCTCCCACGTCTTCTCCCCTCAGGTTCTCATGGCAGATTCGGGATATGGTTTTGATCTGAGCTTCCCAGCAGCAGTGGAAAGCCCCCGCAGCTAAACCCTGAAACCAGACTATGCAATGCCCTCTCTCTCGAAACCCAGTTCAGGGCCACGAGTTTTGCCTCGGACTCATAGATGTGGGAGCCATCTGACTGGTTTGGATCTCAATGGGATTTTCTCAGATGTTTTTGGACAGGGCATCCCAACTTTAACGATAGTGGGCAAGTTCTGTTGTGTTTTTCACAAGTGCCTGGGCTTGCTTCAGATGTAATAATGCTGATGATTTCTTTTGTAGCGAGCAGTGCGTGTTTGAGTCACACAGAGTACTTTGCCCTCTCTTATTCAGGGTTTCAAATAAACATGCTGTGTACAGCTATCATTAGAAGGAGTAATCCTTTGGGCATAATCTAACATGCATTTTCTTTATACTCGCTGTGGGCCTGGAACATCATTATCAAATTGCAAAAGCGTGATAATCCCTTGCTCATCACATTTATTTAGTAAGAGCAAGACCCTCCAAAGAGCTTATTTTAATAGCTCGTCTTTCTTCATAGCTTTCAATGAAACCAATTTTTGTGAATCAGGCCAATGAATTCAAAGACTTGGGTTTTTTTATTATTACAGTTTTGCAGATGCCTCTCTAGTGTTTCAGTGTAGTTTCTAAATATAACTGTAAAGTGTATTTTTTTTCTGCAACAGCTCTCAAAAGGGCACTTTGCTTCAATGCCAAGCACTTTCTGAGTTCTCCCTCTTTCTTACCAGCATATGTTTTTAACCTCCTTACTAATTATTTTACATTCATTCTGTGTATCATTGCTGCTAGTCAACTCTTAAGACATTCCTGTTCTAGATTTAATTTCTGTAGGAGGCCTTTCCTGCCACGTAGCAATTGTCTTTGTTGCATTCACCCCTTTTCCAGTGGGTTTGTGTACACAATTACTAAACATGGTCTTTTGAGATGCACTCATGATCCCTAGGTTTTGTGGGGCTGAAACATGATCTCTTGAGACTCAGTCACAATGCACAGATTTTGCATGGATTAAGTCCTACAGATGTGAACTGTGGCTGCATTCAGACCAGCATAACATACAGCTATATCTGAAAAAGATAATCTTTATTTTTTTTTGTAAGAGTGCCATTACTCACATTTTTGCTCTGTCTTAAAAGGCAAGGTGTGTTTTGCAGTCAGGATGAGGAGGTTTTGGTATGTGCATTGGAGGTGACACGTGCCAGCTCTCAAGAAGTCGTTGGGGCTGCCTCCTACCTTGGGAGTGAAACTCCCTTGGGAGCTGGCTGTTTTGGCAGCCTGTGTAGGTTTTTGCCTTCTGTGTGGGCCATAGCTACTAGCTGTACAGCTCAGCCAAAGCCCCCTGTCCCTTTCTCCAAAGTGGTGGCAGAACCTCCTACTTGGCAAAAATAGACTCTTTCTTCCTGCTTTACTCAGTAGTCTCCTCATTGGAAGGGCTTGATTCCAGCAGAAATGCACAAGGGAAGCTGTAGGAAGCCACATCACCCTCCCTTGTGCTTTGTATGCAAAATCCAGCCATAATTGCACACTTGGTATTTGTAGAACTTTATAATTCATATGTGTGCAGAGGATAAATTACATTTTGTTTCTCCATCAAAAAAGGACTCAGAAATACAGCTGGCCAAAGAGGAATATAGTAGCATTTTCATTGCTTTCTGTGTTTGTATCCCTTAATATCACAGCAGTCCTTGCTGTTCTCTTTTCTGTGCCTAAAACATCTCTGAATGTGCCAAATGACAGTGGTTAGTTTACAAGCTAAATTGCCAAGGGAAGGCATCTTGAGCATCAGGCAGAGCAAAGTTGAGTTCTACTGTTTGCATCTGCTGGATACGACTTGGATCTATTATTTCTGTTCACTTTCAACACCACTTTGAGTTCGATTTAATATTCCTTTAGAAGCTGCTAACTGCTTTACATTAAATTATAGCAAATCTCATATTATATGTCATTTTTTTTGACAGTAAGGGAAAGATGCTGGTGCTGAGGCACCTCAGTGGAGCAGATGTGCACGCCTTAGTTCTAAGCACAGACTGTTGCCAGCATTGCCCTTTAGAAGCTCTCCCTCTGGGTTTAGGGTCTAAAGCAAACCCTTGTAGGTGTAACTCAAAGCTGTGCTGTGTGTGGGTGGGGGGCAGGAAAAGGGAGCAAGAGACAAAACTTAGGAAACAAGTATTTCATTATTCAGCATATTATATGCACTGCTTAGAACCTCAAGACATTGGGGCTTCAGCACTCTCCACAATGGGAGCTGAAATGCAAGAAGGGCTATGCAGAACCTTGTGGAGATGAAGAATGCTGCTCCTTTCTGAGCCAGTGTCTGGAAAGAAAATGCTTCTGGTGGCTTCAGAAAACATACACCCTTAGAGTGGACATATAAAAGCAGTTTTAAGGGATGAAGGCAAGAAACAGAAAGGTGAAGGGTATCTTAAGTGTTTGTGAAAGGAGATATATGTGAGGGGATTGTGTGGGAAGAAGAGTCACCCCACTACCAGAGAGATATCTAAACTAAAACATGCCCCAGGAAATTGCTAGATAAGAGAGGTATAAACTGTGTAATGGCAGCACTGGACACAAGTGTCTGTTTATTAACATTTTAATTAACAGCAACTAAAATCTTCTCAGCCATATAGTAAAACTCAGAGGAGATCCTGTGGAAATAACTCAGAACACATAATTGAAAGCATTTTGAAATTAACTCCTGTCAGTGCCTTAGACCCAATTCTTTCCTTGCACATCTAAATTTGGTTAGTAACTGCTCCTCTGACTAATTCTACTGCCCGACAAACCCCAGAGGAGGGCTCCTCTTTTCCAAGCTAGGAAAGGGGAAAGACAGATATCTGCGACCAGAGAGGAACTGCAGGTGGAGAATGGGTTTAGAGCCATAATGAACATACATCTTAACAAGGCCACTTGGTGATACATAAACAATGGTCTGGGATCCAGAGCCTGTGGTTGTTACTGTCATGCAAATACCAATAGAAGCAAACGGGGAATGCATGAGAAGTCTCCCAATTCTTAGGAAAATGGGGCTTCCAAACCACAGTTTCCAGTTGTCCTTGATTCTCTGCTTGAAGTGGACCTGTCTTCTGAGTGACTGACTGTGAGTGAGGTCAGCCTCCAGTGTTGAGCTTAGTAAGGCGGTTGCACTCAGGTGTTCCACTGGACACAGCCAGAGCTATGTCCTTCCAGGTACCAGAAGCTCCTGAAATCCATGATGTGGTCACATTGGCTCCTGATTCCAAGAGTTGTGATCATGGCTTCTCATGGACATAGAGAGGGCAATGAACCCACGAGGGACAGCGTGCAAGTTGTCTTTGTGCTTTCTCCAAAACCTGTGTCTTCAAACTTCTACAAATCTTGAAAACAGCTGGAAAGCAGGAAGTTCCCTGTCCACAGGGCAGGACAGCCAGCCCCTGCCACCACGCCATACCTGCATTGAATGTACTTTTTTTTTGCCTGCCTAGGCTGGTGTAAAAGCATGTCCCTCATCTTGTTGTTTGGGTCTTGTTAGAAATGACAGCAGTGGATGGGACATTCCTCTCTGAACCTGTTACAGGGCAATGAAACGGTGATACCTTCCCAGAGGAGTTGCTGGAAGCCCGGGGGGTGTGGCCTGGGTGCACCAATGTCAGAGTGGGCACTTCCCCTGCCTACATCTACACTCCACCCCTGCACTGACACTGTGCAGGCTCCACCATATGGGCTTGTATGGATTCACCAGATTGCTGGCCAGTTGGAAATCCCATGCATAAGTCAAGTTGTTAAAGACAGAGACCCTTGACCTGTTTACAGTGGAATACCTATGGCCACACATCATGTTTACTGGCCAAGGGATCCAGAAACAGGTAAAAAAACATAACCGGAGCTTGAAATCAGTCGGAAGTGTCATGAGTGGCGAATAATTATTGTGTGCTTATTAAATTGATAGAATTAAATTAGTTTTGCCATTGTAAGGAGAGAGAAATGACATGACTAGTACAGGCTTGCTATGAATTAACTATTAGCCTATTAGCCTGTTAACATGGCCTAACAGATACTTGTTTGTTTTGAAAATGTTGCGCTATCCCACTGCAAACACCTTCTGATTGCCTATCTCCCTGAGAGACTATGCCTCAAATAGCAGCTCAGCTTCCTTAGAAAGTGCAGGCAGAACCACTGGGGAAAATGCAGGTTGATATCATAGACAAAGTAGTGGCCAATGATATTAGTGTTGAGGGGATGTTCTTGCAGAGGGACTGTGTAAATGTCAGAAACAAGCTCTCCCACTGAACCCTGGCAGCTGAGGTAGTAACTGGGAAGGGTTCCCTCTGCAACCACACTCATTCCCATAAAGTGACCACAGCACAAAAAAGAACAAGATTAGTAAAAGGATTCAGTAAGACATAAGCCCACATATTTTACTTGGAAGTTCCAAGAAGGGTAATAAACACGGAAAAATGCCAGTGTTGACCGGCTTCCTAAGTGGTGGGTAACAGTTTTGTGTGAGTAGAGGCTGTGGTAGAAACACTGCCCTGCAGTGGGCAAAAACCTACAACCCAACCCTGACAGCAGCTTGGGAAAGGTCTTCTTCACCCTTATCACCCAAGGTGAACAGAGTTGCTACCATCCTAACCCTGCTTCCCTGCTTGAGAGTTGTAATTGTAGAAATTGTAGCTGAGAACCATGAGGCTTCAGGTGAGAGGAGAGAAGCTGAAGGAGAGAAGGTTATAAGAAGGAGAACGTAAAGCTGGGAGAGGATGAGAAAATGATACATATACTTTTTGTCCCATTGTTCATTCCCTTTGTCAGCTGTTCTCCATCCTAGACCTGTTTACCAGCAATGTCATATCAGACTGCTTTACATGGAGATTCTGATGCTGATTGACTTAGTGACTCCCAAAGAAACATCTGCAACATCATTAATGTACATGTGGATTGTTTCAATCTTATGTTTGAAGATTGAAATAGATTTGAAACTTGTAGAAAGAACAACAGGAGGGAAAATATTTGGTCTCAAAGGTGAATTTACCCCTCTGAGAAGGCAGCAGTCAGAAGTTGGTTCTCATAAATGAGGAGGTAGAGTCATGTCTTCCTACAGTTAGAGCCCCAAAGCGTGAAATTGAAAGGTTAAAAATATCTCCAAAACAACAAAGCCAATAGTTGGATAAATAAAGAGGGGAAAAATTCAGGGAAACCTGGCTCAAATGGAGATTCTGTAAGGAGAAGTTGCATGAGAGTTTCCCAGGATTGAATCCCAGGCTGGAGACAGAGCCAAGCTAGACCACTACTGACAAAGGCATGCAACGTTGTATCTTTCCAGAAGAAGGCAAAAAATGGGCAGAGGGCTGTGGCTTGCTTCCTTGTGGTCTGGCCTGGGTCCATGAAAGGTTGGTCTCATATAAACAGCTGCAGGGAAAGTTGGCTTTTGCGTCCCTCGGGGCAAATGCATTCACTGAGGCCCATGGAGGAGGTGCAAAGTGCATGGATGAGGAAGGAATGGGGTAACTGTGCAAGCTATTCACCCCAGCCCCAAGTGATTGGTGAATATTGGAAAAAAATGGATTCTCATAAATCTTTTGTCTGATCTGCCTTATATTTCATAAGCACCAGAGTACTATCTAGGGTCTGGCTTTCCATTTTAAAATGTTTTAATGATTTGTCTGTCAGACAAAACAAGCATTCTCCTCACCGAAAATAAACAAGCACAGCTAGCTCCTGGAAAGGAAACGTCCCTTCTATCCCTTGGGGAGCCTTGGCTTGTGGAGTCATGTCCTAGATGCCAGTGTATCAGATCTAGATGCCAATGTGTCAGATCCATCTGGCATTCATGGGTATGTCACAGAATCTCTGCAGAGGGAGATGAGAAGAAGGACCTGTATTTGAGCTGGATTACTGGGAGGTTTGGTCTACGGATCGGGACTGGGTGATGCCTCCTCCAGCCACCTAGAAACAGAGACTAGACAAGAGTAAGGGAATAAAGACAGGTATTTATTTGAAGGGCCTTCAAGGTACACCCTGGGGGAGCCAGAGGCTGCTTCCAAAAATTGGACCCCAAGATGGACGACAGGTCACGAGTTCTTCACACNTGGGTGAGTGGCCTGGTAACACCCACTCTGCATTTCTGCTTTCTGGATCCAAAGTCACTGGCTCAGGTACAGCCCAGGGCCATCATCTTACAGTTGTAGTGATGGAGCTGGTTTGCAAGGCTGTGGTCCTTAAAAAGCTGATCAGGAGACAGATATGGTTCCCAGAAGTAATGTCCTGTCTGATACGTGTTTTTCAGGACATAAAGTGATCACTTGTCTGAAAGAAAGGTTATGGCAAAACTATTATCTTAAAGCAGTTCAGCCCAACCGCAATATATGCAATCCTGTGAAATGTGGAAAGAGCTTGGAACAAACCTGAGTCTGTTTGAAAAGAAAAGCTTTCAAAGCACAGCCAAAAGTTTTGCAGAATTGAATAGCACTTCTTTGGAAGGCATAGATAATTATGCTGGCAGACGTTACTTGACATTATTATTGCTTGGTTCTTTCCCCAGGGAGGGCAGTGACAGGGTGTCTGCTGTCTGCCAGGTCAGGTCTCCTTTGGGAGGTCCTCAGAGAACAGTTACTTCTCCACTCCCTTCTCTATAGCTTTTGGAAAAAAGTGGGGTCATGCTCTTTGGGGCCTTCAATACAGCTTTCAGGAAATGGAGAAATTCAACATAAGGATTCAAATGGAGTTGAGGACTTAAACTTTCACAGAGCTGGAGCAAATGAATAGTTCTGACAGTATCCACAGCACAGGGCTCTCTGTTGTGCTGGCATTGTGATAGGAGTGACACAGGACCTGGGCTAGCTGAAAGCCACATAGGAGTGAACATGAAAGGTAAGCGGGACTGATGGGAGCACGTTGCCTAAATGGAGCTTTTGACACATCACCCCCCTCTGTAAGGTGGGTGGGAAGATCTTTCCACCTATTTTGTAGGCAGCTGGAGCGTGTTACCTTGCTGGAACATACTGACCTCTGTTAAATGGTCATTGCAGAGTTCTGTAGAGACACTTTCATGAACATGCTTCTGGGCTTTGTTTAGAGGAAAAAGAAACAGTTCTTGGAGGGTCCGTAAAAAACAATGTATATGTGAGTGTCTGTATATCCATATGTACGTATGTATGCATAGTTTCTCAATTTAGCATATGGACTTAAGATGGAAAAAAATAATTTTGAATCTACCAACCTTGAAAAGACATACTAATGCTGAGCCAAAACACGAGAATCTGACCTAGGTCGGTTTATACATACGAGCAAAAATATTTACTCAGCTAGTAAGTATTTGATTAACCTTTGTTTATTGCTTCAAGATGAGAGAGAGTTAAAATACAGGAACTCATGGATTATATTTTTGCTTTTTGGCTAGTGTTCACTTCCTCCACAGAGAAAAATATGCTGTAGTTAAGAAAAGAAACTTTTCTTTCTCATCTCAAAATCTGTATTTCAAACTCCAGAGCTGAACTCAAGAGAAATGTACGTATTTTTTTTCTTTTTTTTTCTTTTTTTTTTTTTTTTAAGTAAAGCAGAAGACAGAAGTAATGTGAGGCTGTGCATCATGTAATTCTCATGATGTGGCTCACATGGAGATACAGGCCAAAGCATGTGCAAAGTTTCTGCTTTCTGGGTTGGAGAGAGACTGGGATTATTTTATTTGTAATCTAAAACTAAGCAATGTCAAACACTGAGCCTTTTTAGGGATTTTATGCTTCTAAAGCTTTAGTTTACAAGATGTCTTATGCTTCAAACTTTCTTGTTTCAGAGGGAGGACACAAACCCCTTTTTTTAGCTGTGCATTGCTGCTAACAAGACCCATCTGCCACAGCCACATGCCTCCCTAGCTTGGGTCAACAAAGTGGCTCTGCTGCTCTGTGCAGGGTTATGGCATGTGGCAGTTTGAAAACTGCCACAGAATTCCCCTTTTTTTTTCCTGCTGTGTAATCCAGATTGTTTTGTTTTGAATAATCTGATTGGGAGCATGTTGCAATACAGAGAAGGATATCTATTCCTGGCTTCTGAATTACAGAGACTGAGAGAAGAGCAGTCATGAGAAAGATCAACCTGAGAGCTACAGCACGTGTTGTGGGGTGGGATTAAGAAAAGCGTTAAATGCTTTGTGACCAGTCAGGACTGTAGCAAAGTAGAGAAAGATGTTTCTTTTGTAACCCACAAAAGAAATCTCACCTATTCAAATAATTTTTAATGGTTTTTAGAGTTTTGTTGTTGTCGGGGTTTTTTGGTTTCTTTTTACTTTAAAAAATAATTGTGCTCACTAGGTATAGAGTGAACTAGGTCCTTTGCATGCCTTAATAATTTGTTACTTGAGAATAATTTTTGAATCCAAATTGACGAGGAAAGAGCACTTTTGTACTGCCTATTATACCCTGTCGAGAAACAGGTTTTGATGGTGTAAATTGTTTGGCAGTGGGAGCAGGAAGAGACTCCATCTGAGATACTGCTAGAGGCTTAATCTAGTGTCACACTGCGATGCGGAAATGATAATAGATGATCTTTTCTGCTTTTGCAGTGCAGCATTGTTAAAACAACATCTAGTAGAACATGCTTTAGACAAAAATGTGAACTCAATTATGAATAACACAAGGACATCCTTATTAACAGCTGTGGTGGCTTTTTAGGAGGAATCTCCAAAGCCACATGTCCGTCCTTGATAAACTCCAAATCACCCAGTGATCACAAAGGTGGTCCCAGGCAGCGAGCTGACAGTGACATTTCCACAGCGCGTGTATCTGTTGGCCCAGGAGAGCAGCTCTGGACAGCTTTCCTCCTGAGAGTCAGGCTGGGTAGAAAGTCATACGATGCACAGTGCTGTTACTTAGCAAATGTCAGTCCTTTTGTTTTGTGGTAAAGTCCTACCTTGAGTTTCCTGTTCGAAATAAACTCTTTAGCAAAACTGGATCTGTAGGTTTGTTTTCCAAGTTGGCTTAGCTTCCCACACAGCACTGGAGCCCAGCCCTACACTCAGCTGAGATGACAGAGGTGGAAGCCAGGAAGGACTGCCCCGGCCTCATGCTCTACTGCTCTGTGTGAAGGACAATATCTCTTTCTTGTGCCTGTGGACAGCCATATTTTATTAATGTTTGCTTGTCTCGCTGGACACATACACAATGAAGTAATTAATTAGATAGTCAAAAAACCCCAAATCACATAGAATATAGTTTCAATTTTGAGGAAATGCTTCAAAGCCTGTAAACTTTCAGGATTATGCCTAGTACAATCCTCATTTCCTGAAAAACCCACTTTTTGGCAAAGGCAGGCATTTTTCAACAACTCTACTTTGTAGGAGAGGGAACTGAAGCACAGAGAAATGCTATAAATTATACAAGACTGTAAAGTTGTTTAAAGGGAAGCCTTGGATTTTGTTTTGACTTTTTTGATTCTCAGTCTGATTTTATGTTCACTGCAAAGGCAACAAAAGATTTGTACATTTTAAGACAAAAATGCATTTCTTTGGGCTGAGTATTTTGCTGTTAAGTTTATTATTTTTAATAATAATAACAAGAAAACAATTAAAAAACTTGTTTTACTGCCCTTGAATTTAATGATTTAAAAGTTCTTGTTGATTGCAAAAGACAATCAGCCTGGGCCTGTGATGGGCTCAGTCATGGCTCTCAGGAGCAAGGAAACAGCACATCAGAGCTGAGCAGTGATGAGCAGCTCAGAAAGGTGCCACTTCCAAGAAGCAGGCATTCAGCTAGTGCCAAGGCTGCCAAGAGAAAGGAAAATATATATCTCTCCAGCATTTTCCGGGGCTTTGACTGACCCCAGACTCTGCAGGTTTGGGGAGCAGTTTCTCTTCTTGCTGTGCCCAGCTTGGGACAGGAGTGCCTTGTTTAGGCACTACAGAAGCTTTCCTGTCTGTGAGTGTCTCTAAGGATGCTGGGTAGGGAGAATGGGTCACAAAATGGACTTTTGTGGGGGCACTGTTCCCCCACTCTTGTGCACTCAAAATGCAGTGGCAGTACAGATTGAAATTTTACTGGACCCACCAAATTCAGTGTGTGCTGGATGAGTGGTAAAAAAACCTGCTTGTAACTTGGTTGGGAAGGCTTGGTTGGGTGTGTTGACTGGGGAGCTGGCCAGGAGGAGCAGGGTTGATGGATGGGAAGCAGCCAAACAAGACAGTAGAAGTTTGTGAACCAGGTGGAACCTGAGCTCAGACCCAGTGCTATGCTCTGCTTGCTGGGAGACCTCTGGCAGGTCACTTGACCTCCCTTGTGGTCTAATAAACCAAACTGTAAGTTTGCTGGCAAGCTGAAAACCAGATGCTGCATCTGGGAAGTGCTGGCTCAGGCAAAATTCCTTGACACCCATTTAAAAGTCTTGAGAGTACTCTGAACAGTGCTGATCTGACTGTCAGTCACAGCAGATGAAATTTAAGTGATCTTTGGAAATACGTTTCACTCAGATTTCTGCTTTATTATTTCCTTATTCAATATTATTCTGATTGGCTTTGAAGGAGAGAAGGATGGGCTGAGTTTTCATCTTAATATAGACTGAAACTCCAAGGAGCAAACAAATTGTTTGTCTTCCAGAGGAAACTGTTAACACTGTGGTTGTAAATCAGATCGGAATAGTCAGACCCAGATGTTTGCACGGAGATTCCTGCAGAGACTTTTGACCCTTGCTGGCAATTGCTGGGCCATATTTATCACCAGCAGAGCTCTACAGCAGGTCAGATCTTAGGTTTGTAAATAATTTGACCTATTAATTTTTCACCTTTCTGTCTGATTTTGGTACTTGGTGTGAAGAATCAGCTGCCTGCTTCTGGCACTTTACTTCTTTTTCTCCTCGCACTATTTGTGTCCTCTCAGCTTTTACCCTACCGGAGTCAAACCATCTTCGGGACGCTGGTGGGCTAAAGGCTGCAAGAAATTGCTGGAACTTCACGTTAGTCGTGTGCTGTGCATGGAAGACCTGACAGGGAATAGGCACAAATGCAGTCCTGCGAGGGACGATATCTAAATCTGTGCATACACCATGTGATGAGGTGTGCTGTAGAAGAAGGTGCTGATACAGGACTATTTCTGCACTGGTGTATCTGTGACTGTGTCCTCTTAGTCATGATATTTTTGGCAAGTGTTGAGGAGCTTTAGACTGTTCCAGCTGTATGTATAAATCACATGAGTGCGAGGTTTTCAGACAAGATGTTGATACTACATAGTGCTGAGCATGTGCAGGTTTTCTGTTTCACTTTCTGAGTCTTGGGATGAATAAAGTGAAAATATGGTATTAATCTGAATACCGAAATAACTTCTCACTCATGCTCATTCGCCAAACATCAAAGCTATGAAACGAACTGATCCACTATATTATTAGCTGGTTGTCATACTTAGGGGTCGTATTTGTGTAAGACAGGTCTTTTCTCCCTCTGGTTTTTAAAAGAACAAGATGAATTTCACTTTGTTCCTGAATTTACTCACTTTTTGGTCAATATGTTGGAAAAAAGAATTCTCAAGCATTAGTAAAGTTTGATAGAGAAGTATGTCTGTATATGGGGAGGAAGTGAGCAGTACTGCTAAATTTAGGGAAGTCAGAGACACATACAGTATGTGAAGGAGTGGAATCAATCACTGTGTGTGCAGAGTTTTTACAGCTCACTGATTTATGGCAATTAAATACAAACCAAGTAAAGAAATAAATCTTTTGGGCAGAAAAACTTTATGGGAAGATTATGAGCTAAGCAGAAAATCTAAAGATAAGTTATAAAGCAGAATAATAAAGCAGAATCTAAACTGAAATTACTGAAAGTCCTTTATAAAACAGCATGATCGGAATGATTCTAATCCATAAAAATTGGAGCATGTGACTACATTTTTACAAAGCAAAACAATTGCTATCCCTAGTTAAGTCAGGATATGCTTATCTGAAAAGAAAAATATAATATTGGTAGAAAAAGAGTCTGCAGTAAAAATAAAAAAGGGAAGTTACTTTTAATCAAAACACAGGACTTATTTAATTGTCATAATTACTACTATATTAATTAAAATAAATTAGTAGGTGTCTTTGAAATCGCATGCCCTTTAATTTATATCAAATTCAATACTGTGCAGGCCATTTATTTTTCATGCTGAGAAATGAGTGTATTTTATCAGGTGGCAGCCATTTGCTCTAACTAAACCTTGTCAGCTGAAGCCCAGCTGTTCAAGAACTACAGAGAACAGTGATTCCCTCAAAGATGTAGGCTGTATTTGAAAGAAAGGTCTTTTTTTTGGAAATGACAGCTAATTCGTTCATGTTTCTTCATAAATCTTTTCAAATTTTAGACCTTCATCTAGAAACTTACTTGTGTATATACTGAAATCCCACACTTGCCTAGGAAAATATTTCAACATGTGTGTCAACTTTTCTTAGGAAATATAGGCACTGCATTCAGTTCACTGGATGAACCACCAATTTCTCCAGCACAGAGTAGGTACAACAACCAATGCAAGGAGAAATGCCAAAGCATAACTTCCTTTCATGTGACTCAAATATGTGCTTAAATTTAAACACATGCTGAACTAACCTTTCTGCATAGGGATGCTTTCCTTACTCTGAATGCTGATTACAAACATATTTTTGGCAGATGTTTATGTTTCTGATGCAATTGAGTGTCTTTGCTTTGAAGGAGTAATTTCTTCAAAGTACAGCAAAATGGCATGAGGGTATTTTTAAAAACCAACTCCTCCAGCACTGGAGGAACCTATGCTTTTGAAAGGCACATACTTGATAGCAAGAACATGTCCTACTTGCAGGGTTTCTAAAGTATAATTCACCTCAAGGACTATGAGTAAGATTAGCTTCTTAAGAAACAGTGTATTTAATGGTGCAAGCATGAAATGATCAAACCAATTTTTTTTACAGGACAATTTCATTCGATGGAAGTGAGTTTAGGCCAACTAAAACTTGTCCTGAACTAAGTCTCGTTAAAGGTATTCACGTGCAAATTTTGCAGCTGTAGATCCACATAGTAAAGGTGTTTAAGAGCTATTGACTCCCAGAAACAGATGGAAAACACTGCTTTTATTCGGATGATTTAAGAAAATCCTTCACAATTAGGGCTAACAACAGAAGATTAACTGTACCACTGAAGGCAACAGCCCGCCTCCAATAAACCACTCATATGAAATACATTATAGTCAGTTTCTGAACAGGTTTCATAATATTGCCACCATTTTGTCCCGCAAAGCTGAAGTCAGTTATTTATAAATTATTGTCATGATGACACTGCAGTATATTATATAATTTTGGATTAACCCTTCATACATCAAATTTAAAAGCACTGAATCTGTAGTTATAATTATCCCAGGGCGCTGAGACCTTATCTAATCCCTTTATCGAGTTTGCTTCAAGATGGTATTAGTTAGGGGGCTCCACAGGCGAGGAATCTCTGCATTTCCTGGTTGTTATGCTGAGCAGTAACAACTCATTTTCCTTTCTAGGAAGATCTTTGAATTTGGTTGAAGTGCCTAGCAGGTGTTACTTTTAAAATAACTTGAGCTTTAATTAACAGACTCTTGTTTTCCTCTCCTCCCTACCTCAGGTGGAAGAAATGTCAGTGAGAGCTCAGGAAATGAAGAGTCCTCTTTCCTCCCAGGCAGTCTGTTGTCTGAGCATGGATGGCTGTGGCTGACCTCTTTACCTGAAGCTCCCTTTGTGGCCTGTGTGCTTTGTGCTTTGTGTGGGCAGACACAGCACATCTTGCTTGTAAAAAGCCATCTCAGCTGCCTGGTGCCCAAAAGTGATTTAACCCAAGGGTATCCACTGCAAATAAACACTGTGAGGCCAAAAGCCAAAGATTTACTGGCCTGGCAAGGAGTTACTGAATGAGCAGGAAACGCCCTCATATTGCTAACAATAACCCACTTGACAATTAATGCAGGTTCTTCAACTGAATGAGGAAAAAATATATAATGGATAAATCACACAGGCATAGACAAGTCATTGAGCTACCTCTGAGGAAAGCTGATGCATGATTTTGTCTCTCTTCCTGATTTCAGCTCTGTCACATCAATATCCTTGCCTTAATATTATCTTCCTGTGCCTTTCAACCCTTTACCCTGAAGCCAGAAATGCTGGGCTAACATGTTGACCTTGTGATCAACGTTACTGAGTACCTCCTGCTGCAGCGAAGGGCTTCACTCATCTCTATCAGCTTTCCTTGGTGTTAGTCTGGGTCACTTCTGTCATTGTTTTGAATCCCTTCTGCAGATGAGGAAAACATTTCCACTGGTGTGTCTGCCAGCTGCCCTCTTTCTGTCAGGACACAGAGCCCTGTTGGGTGAGTTTAGTTGGTGAGCTGGCTCTGCTTTGGAAGTTGTTCCCAGAGTGCACAAGAAAGGGTACAACTATGGCAGGTGGGACAGAGGCCTGAGGGAAGGCCACTGCCTGTGTTACCAGAGGTAAGATGTGTTCCTGGAAGTGCGTCACAGTTATCAGAATCATGGACTCATAGGAAGTTAAGAGGTTGGAATGGACCTTAAAGATCGTCTAGTCCCAACTCCCCCTCCTATGAGCAGGAGCACCTCCCACCAGATCAGACTGCTCAAGACCTCATCCAGCCTGGCCCTTACCACTGCCAGGGTTGGGGCATCCACAACATCCCCAGGAAATGTTTTCCAGCATCTCACCACCCTCACAGCAAATTTCAATTTTTACCCATTTCTCCTTGACCTATCACTACAGTTTCTATAGGGCCCCTCTCTGTCTTCCCTGTAGGCCACTTTCAGATACTGGAAGGTTGCTATAAGGTGTCCACTCAATCTTCTCTTCTCCAGGCTGAACAGCCACAATTTTCTCAGCCTGTCTTCATAAGGTCTCTCAGACCTCTTATAAGCTACATGGCCTCCTATAAGCTTCAAGAGGTCTCTCAGTCCTCTCATAAGCTTCAGGGCCTCCTCTGGACTTGCTCCAGCAGTTCCTTGTCCTTCTTTTGTTGGGGGCACCAGAGCTGGATGCAGGACTCCAGCTGGGGTCTCATCAGAGCAGTGTGGAGGGGCAGAATTCCCTCCTTTGCCCTGCTGGCCACACTGTTTTGGATGCAGCCCAGGACATAACTGGCTTTCTGGGCTGTGAGTGCGCAGTGCTGGCTGATGTTGAGTTTTTTATCTACCATCACCCCCAAGTCTTTCACCGCAGGGCTGCTCTCAGTCACTTCTCTGCCCAAGCTGTTGGTGTGTCTGGGATTGCCATGACCCAGGTTAGGACCTTGCACATCGCTTTGTTGACCTCCATGAGGTTTGCACTGGCCCATCTCAAGCCCATCCAGGTCCCTCTGGATGCCATCCCTTCCCTCCAGGGTGTCACTGCCCCACACAGCCTGGTGCTGCCAGTGAATTTGCTGAGGGTGCCCTTGACCCCACTGTCCATGTCCCTGACAAAGATGTTGAGCAGTACCTGCCCCGGCACTGACCCCTGAGGGACACCACTCCTCACCGGTGTCCACAGGGACCATGAGCCCTTGACCACAACTCTTTGTGGGTGGCCATCCAGCCAGTTCTTTATCCCCCCTGGAGTCCATCCCTCAAATCCATGTCTCTCCAATTTAGAGACCAGGATGTTGTGTGAGGCAGTGTCAAACACTTTGCACAAGTCCAGTGGAGGATGTCAGCAGCTCTGCCCTGTCCACCAATGCTGTCACCCCCAAGTGAAGGTCACCAGATTTGTCAGGTGTGATTTGCCCTTAGTAAAGCCACGTTGGCTGTTATCAGTCACCCTTTTGTTTCCTTGTACCTTAGCAGAGTTTCCAAGAGAATCTGCTCCATGATCTCACCTGGCACAGAGGTGAGACTGACCGGTCTCTGTAGTTCTCCGGGTCTTCCACTTGCCCCTTTCTACAAATGGGTATTACAGTTCCCTTTTTCCAGCCATCATGGGCTTCACCTGACTGCCATGATCTAGAGGAGCTTGGGCAGCTCCAGAGTAGGGAACAGTTTTTCTATTCCTTCAGACCTCCAGAGAATAGGCATGGTCCTCCCCAGGCAGAGATGTGTGAATTACCCGGCTGATCACCATGGAGCTTCCCGGCTGCACACGCCCGTGGTCTCCTCTGCAGTGGCTGTGTGGAGAGAGCGCCTCTTGTCCCCCAGTGGTTGGCCAGAAGCTCTTGGACTTCATGTAACCCTCCTCATTGCTTCAGTGGCGGGTTAGGAAAGCCACAAATGGTGTTCAGTGGAGTTAGTTATGTTTCATCTCTCTGTGGGCTACTTTTGGTTTTTACATGGAATGAGATACAATACAAATCTAAAGTATTACTGTTTCTGCGGGAGTGGCTCTATTACTGTCAACAAATGTTGATCCTTTTGTCACACAGGTGATAGTAGCTCCAGGATTCAGCACCACTGCTTGCCAGCAGCTCTTTCTCATTTCAGGCGTCAGCAGAAACACCTGTAATTGTGATCAGCTTTGTATTCTGTTATGACAGAAATCCTGGACTTCCTTGTCACTGGTTCTGTGATTGTGCACACAGTGATTAACAAGTTAATAGGTAAGTTACGGTCTTCTGGTTAAGCCCTGGACTGGAAGGCTGTGGGTTGGCGTCTCCACCACACACAAGTCCTGTGACCTCAGGGGAGCCACTTTCCACCTCTGTTTCTGTTTTCCAGTGAAGAGTATTACTTTTATTTTACCTCACTGGGTTGTTGGGCATATTCATTAAGCAGATGGCATTACGGCAATGCAAACGTTGTTGGAGGATCCTTATGAATATGAATCTCATCACAGCTGTTTTTCTTCGTCTCTTCTCTGTGGTGGGCTGACTCCAAAATAAAGTGTAGTTGTTGTCCTTTTCAAGCATTTCACCCTGTCTGCTTTTTGTCTGGCACTGAATTAAAAGGCTTAGCAAGATGTAAACCTCAGCAGGATTTGTTTTCCAAAGAGTTACATTCAAACAAAACAAAGATGCGCTTTAATTTTAAGAAGAGTATGTTTATATTCCAGCTTAGGTGATAGCAAGGGGAATGGCTTTGATTAAACCAAACAACCTCAAAAAAAAAAAAAAATCTTAAGTTTCATGAGTCATTGCAGGTGATGTCTCTTGGTACTTCTGACAGGACTGCAGTGACCAGAGGTTTGGGGCAGATCTGCCAAGCCTTTCCCCTACAATGAATTTCTGCAGGAAAATGGCAGGGCTTTTAAACTGAAAATTTAATTTGAGAATGTTTAGTCTTTTAGATAGAGAAAACTCAAAGTGACTGGGTCATAGAGAACCGGAGCGGGAAAAAATGTCAAGATGGAAAGGTTTGTACACAGTTCCCTTCCCTGCCCATGCTGGCTCTGCCAACCATCTCTGCTCCCATGGATTCAGTTGTTTTGCTGGTGTAGGAGTTTGGGTCTCTCCCTCCATCCCCTCAGGTCCAGCTTGTGTCCCTCATCCCTTGCTGACACCCAGCACTCACATATTTCTTCTCTCATCTCTGCTCTGCAGGGCCCCATGAGCAGGAGGAGACATCACTTCATTCTCCCTTACAGCTCTCATAAATCCATCTGTGGAGAGTGACAGCTTGTGCACTCCTGGGAGCAAGCAAATCAACCTCATCCTCTGTGCAGTGACTCCCCTGCTCTGGCTGCCACCATACCCAAATGTTTTCCATGTCCTTTAGCTCTGTTCATGTGCAGTCCTTTCCCAAAGGCACAGGACTGTCCTCCAGAGCTTCCTTGAATAAAAAGTTTGGTTTGTTTGTTGGGCCTTTCTGGTTTTGTTTTTTTAAATTCCTGCATGCTGTGATTTCAATAAAGATAGAGTATAAATAAATCTTGGCAGATCTTCAGCTAACCTAAGCAGACAGAGCTCTAGTGACATTGGTGGGCATGGATAAGTCACCACATCTGAACACAAGTACTGTAGGCTCCATCCTGCTGACACAGAAGACAATGGCAAACCTCCCACTGACTTCATAAGAAGCAGGATCTGACATTTAGGGAAATATCTGGAGAGGTTTGCTTATGGGAACTCCAGAGAACTTATAATAACATACATTTCGTTCTTTCCTATGTGTGTCCAAATGTGAGGTCACTTGTTCAATTACGCCCCTATTCTTATTCTGTTGGGTAATGAGGGGAAAACAAAAGAGCATTTGCATTTGCTTATAGCACTGTATTTTTCCCCAAAGCTAACACAATGGCACTAGGCAGTTTTGCTCTTATGAAGTGTACCAAGCCAACAAGAAAAAAACCAAAACCCCATAACTGAATAGTTGTAAAATGTTATTGAAAGGATTCATAATGGGTTCCAAGGGGTTTTATGGAATGGCTTTAGGAAAGCTTAATTCTTTAAAATTGTTTTTGAGGTGAACATGTATTTAATTATATTTCAATAGGGTTTAAAGGCCTCCTGTTATTAGCATTGTTCAGTGAAATGCTCCAATGTTTTTTCAAATGTACCCCTTAATTCAAATCTTTTCCTGCAATTTCATTTTGTGAGAGAAACTGTTTTTAAATGCTGATTACTATTTCTGTGAATCTCAGGCAGGTAAAAAAACGAGTTACTGGAATAATTTTATTTTGATGACCTATCGGCTAAAAAGCCTTAAATGACAGTGATTGCAAAGTGGTGCAATTAGGCTGAATAAAGACTACAGATTGTTCTTCCAGGTTCTCTGAAAAGGGTACAGCAAGTCTGATTGAAGCCGGATGTCATAACAAATTTGTGTGGTGTGGTAGCTGGGGCCTGTTGGAAGGATATAGGGAAGACGGATGCAACAAAGGGAGCCATCATGAGCTATGAAGGTTTAGATCTCACTCTCCTCTGCTTCCAGTGCTGCACTGTCTTGGGTCTGTTCCACAATCTGTCCTGACCCAGAATATTAGCAGTGTTGCATAGCATGATATTTAAAAATTGGCCCTTGGCTTATTAAATCTAAAGAGCAATATAGTACAGGGAGAAAAAAGGATGGGGAAGCACCTCTAAAGGCTCAACGAATTTTTTACTTCCTACCTAAGAGCAGGCTTTCTTGCTTGTGAGCTAAATACCTCTGTTTTTCTCATATTATGCACTAACCAATGCTGCCATCACATCTAGTGGAAACAGAAGTTGCATACCTATAATCTCACTGTCTGAATATAAAAGATTGGCTTCTGATTTATTAGTTAGGCTCCCTCCAGGCCAGGACACAGCTGGGTTGTCTTAGTTATGCCATAAGAAGGTTTCTGAAGCAAACCCCTAGGCTAAATCTATGAATGCTCAGCATACTTGTCTGGCTTTTGTAAGGAGGATTAGCATGTCCGGTTGAGAAACATTACCTGTTCAGTCTCAGGCAAGAGTCACAGAGTCAGTCCAGCATAGGCTTGACTCCACTGCTGATACTCATTTATAAAGAAAATCAGCTGTAAAATCCTACTGCAGGAGGTTTCCTTCTGCAAAAAGAGATAGCTGTCCAAAAATGGTATCCCAGCCTCAAGTATGTTGCTGCTTTGGCTCAGCTGCTCTGCCCACTTTAGCAGAGACTCTGACCTCGGAGATTTTCCAATGCAGTTGCCAAAGCAATTTGAGAATGGAATATTTTGCAAATGTTAGGTGACAATTTGAGGGTTTTTTGTAAGAACAACAACTAGAACTTTTTCTTTCAATTAATGGCTACTGCGTTTGTACCTTTACTGCTAACTTAACTAGTTCCTTAGAGTACTTTGTACTTGCAGAATGTGTATTTAATTTATTATTGCCCCTGCCCAGTGTATATCAGATAATGTACAACACAATGAGGACACAGTGAACAAAGAAAAGTCAAAATTATGCAGCTTACAATTATGACTGTTGCATCAGTCATAAGACTTCTGTTGGTTTACGCAGTTTGTCATATTAGCCAAGAAATGGAAATGGAGTTGACAAGGCAAGTTGAAAGAAGTACATCCTGAGATGTGAAACAAAAGCACTTTTTAGTAACTTTAATCTTTGAGCTGTTCTTCATTTGTGGCTAATTTGCTGCAAGTTGTAAGATACCTAGGTCGCACATCCATCCTAATTCTATCCAGCTTCACTTGCCTCTTAAGGCCAGGATTTGGTATGGAAAAATAATTCATCTTTATTTCTTGACTGCACTGGTGTATTTTATTTTTGATCAGTTTTTTCTAGCCAAACTCATTCAACCATACACAAGACTGAGACATCCTAACCAGATCTTGGGTAAACCAAAGAAGAATCTGAGGCTCACATCTTTCTCTCAGACTGTTTTTTTCCTCAGGCTGCTAAAGACCTTCCTTTGCATCTTGCAGATATATATTATGTTCCTCTGATATCAGGAGATGCATCTGAATCTCCTATTAGGGCAGTTTGGGACAGGACAGTACCAGAAGTAGAAGCCAAGAAGATAAGGGGCTAATGGGTATGTCTGAAACACCGGTATCTGGATAGCCATGGAGCCAACCAAGGATTGTTGGCACTTACACGCCATGAGAAGGATCAACATGTGACTGTGGAAAGGGCCATGCAGACCTAGGGCAGCACTTTTCTGGCGCGAACATCTTTGATCTAGTCCCTGCAGATAAGAACAACACAGTACAGCACAAGCACGGAGACTTTTCTTTCTTTCTTTCTTTCTTTCTTTCTTTCTTTCTTTCTTTCTTTCTTTCTTTCTTTCTTTCTTTCTTTCTTTCTTTCTTTCTTTCT
>VZRV01008358.1:9309-58024 GCA_013398115.1 Falcunculus frontatus | reverse complement strand
CTTCCTTCCTTCCTTCCTTCCTCCTTCCTTCCTTCCTTTCTCTCTTTCTCTCTTTCTCTCTTTCTTTCTCTTTCTCTCTTTCTCTGTCTCTTTCCCTCTCTCTATCTCTTTATCTTTCTTTCTTCATCTTTCTCTCTCTCTCTTCCCATCTTTAATTCATCTCTTCCTTTCTGTCCCCTCCTTCTCACTTTACCTCTTTATCAAAAACCCTCTGCCATGTGTTTATACAGCAGGTCACTGACTAATCTCCAAATTCTCATGCTGAGTGTGCACTTTACTAATAAAATTTTTTGTGGGTCCTCTGACTTCTATAATTTCTCTTGGACACGAGCGTTTACGAATCTTGAGTGCTTCCTTCCCTTAGAGGTAGGACATCACACCATATTATTAACAAAGCATCCTGACTTTGGTAATGATATTTGATTGGAGCCAGATTAAGAAATTAATTCATTTATGTCCTTGTTCCCAGTGCAAAAGCTCGTTGTCAGCCATGTGAAGTGAGAGTCCCACCTCCCCTTAAAAGTTCTTACTTTCTGGTGTTTCCCTCTCAAATCCTCTTAGCTTTTGAGAAGTTCTTTTGATTCCCTTCATTCACTTGTGAATACAATGGCTTCTTATTTGCCTACACCTTGGTTATAATAGAGTTTCCTGGAGTGATTAAAGGATCTCCTCCCAAGACATTTGTCATTCTCGTGCTACGGACAACATTTTCGTAAGTTCCCTTTCATCCTCTTTCTCATTATGTGTGGTTTCTGCAATGCTGAGATCTCTTGCATGAAATCTTCTCTGGTGAAAAGGCACTATGTATCATTTGGAAGACATTCCCTATCATCCCATAATTTTGTGTTAATACTTTGGAAATTTTTGTTCCTGGAAGCCAATATCCTCCTGCAGGGCAGGTACTATCCCTGGCATCAGTGTGATGTCAGAGTCCATGGTGCTTTGTCAGTGACTATTTGCACATGCACACACACACCTGCTCTCTGTGCCAGCACACTTAATAGCACAGATAAAATATTTTAAAGAGCGTACTCCTTTTACACTGTTCAATCACATTAAAACAGTTACTAGGGTCAGGGTGCAAAGCTGTCAAAGCCTGAATATCTGCCTGGCACACTCTTTGATCCCCAGCACGTAGTAAGGGGAGATCTCCCCTACTGAGCTGATGCAAAATGATTTAATGTTCTCATAATCTTCTCTAGTTCTATGTCACCCTTCTTTCTCAATTGAATGCAACGGAAGCATGCAGTGCTCTTCCTTCTGATCTCAAGGAGGCTGTTGGAATGCTGTTCTGCCGTCTCCATAGAAGGAAGAGGCTATCTTAGGGGCTGGGAGCCTCATCCATGCAGCAGGGCTGCAACCACTGCAGGAACTTGGTGGTGTAGCATGGCTTTGGTACCAGCAAAGTTTTCTGCTGTTCAGAAGGGCAAGTTATTTCTGATCAAATTTTAAGGGAGAAAGCTGAATGCCCAGGAACAAAAGCAGGTCCCAGAGCTGACTCTCTGTGTTACTAAACCTCAGGGCATTGTGTAAAATACTCTGGTTCTCTATAGGGCTGGACCAGTTTTGAGCTGCTCCTCTGTCCATTAATAGTCCCCTGAGCACAGCAGTCTGAGGAAGAGGAGAATGTAGCCTCTTAATAGCTGCATATCATTCGTGCAGTGTATGAAAAGAGTTCTGCCAATGCATAGATTCCAAGGCTACTAGACACTTTGTTCAGTTGTTTATCATCACTTACAACCTGGAGCTACCTGTCTTTTCTCCCCTGAAACCTCTTTTCTTACTGCTGTAAATAAATGAATATTTGCAGTCTGTTTCTGATTTCTGTTAGCTTGTCTGTGTGTGCAAACCCAGTCATTTCAGTGTGGATCTACTGTGGTGGTTTACCATGCTTATTTTGCATGTCAGTCAAAGGCTGTTTCCAGGAGATGGTAAGGAGTGCTTAGTGGTCAAGGAGATCTCTAGGGCTAAATTCTGTTAGTAGGATGCTTTAGGTGCTTGATTCTATTTATTATGAAATCTCAGAGTTGATATGGTAATGTTTGGGTGAAAATCAAAGCTGTTTGGTTTAAAAAAAGAAGAAAAGAAGAAAGGGCCCTCACAGTTGCATTATGTTCTGACCTGGCCTTGCATTCCCTGCTGTGCCCTTCAGTCCCAGGCTGTCATTGCCAGTGCTATGATATTCCCATGGTGTGAGGCTGCTCCACTGCCACTGCTCCACCAGACTCCAACACCTGCCAGCCCCACCTCCTTCCTTGAACAGCCCAGGATTGTTCCTTGGTGTCTCAGTGTTGATGTTGTATGGCCTTCAGGATGTAATTTGGCGGTGTTTTGTACATCTCTGGCCCTTGCCAGGTTTTCAGCTGTGCTATTTGATCATGGGTTTTGGGAACCAGTCTGTTTGCACAAGCGCCTGTATATGGAGCCGCGGGAGGGATTCCTCTGGATAGCACAGATTGCATGGGAGGGGCAGCAGGTGCAGCTGACCTGCTGTGTCTCGAAACAACAGGGAACTTCAGCTGCAGCACTGCTGCAGATTTCCTTCCAAAGGCTAAGTTATAACGTCAAAACAATATAAAACCTTTTAGAAGTTAAATATTTACCCACTGGAACATAGAAACCTCTACAAGGGCTTAAGCCAGTGGTACTATCTTCCCGTTGCACAGAACACTCCAGCAGAGCACAGCACTGCAATGGGAATAAAGGCTCTGCAGCTCCAAGCAGCCTCCTATCCAAGGCTGTAATTCAGCAGCACTGCAAGTGCAGTGGACGTTCAGGATAACTGGAGCTAGGGACTCCCAAAGGGCTCACTTGCAGCGGGATCACACCATCAGCCTCATCCATCCTAGCCCCAACGGGTGACCATCGAAATAAAGCCAGCCAAGTGGTTTAAAATCAAGTCCTGGGATCTGTTCCCCTTGAAAACTACATCTGGCTGAGTTGGCAGTGGAGTTGTATTGCCATGTTTCATGTTAGCTTCAGGTTTATTTTATAGTGATAAACACATTTAAGTAAGAGAATACCTCACAAGTGATGAAGGGTCTGGGAATATCAGGTCCAAACCCATACACAGCCTAGTAAAATAGATAGACCTAGACCGAACATTATGTTTTATAGGTAGCAAGATACTAATAAAAATGTACACAAGGAGCGTTGTAGTGTTGTAATAGTGAAACACCCTCATAAACGTAGCAGCTTTCCAAGTATATATTAGGGTTAATAGGAGTTATGTGTTTTCATATATCTTTCCTTTAAATGACAGGTATTTCCTGCAGGTATTCTCCTCATGTATTTATTCAGGTTTCAACAGCAGTGATTTTGTTATAAAATACTCCAAACTGATTTTATTGTTGTTGGTGGTGTTTTTTCTTTTTGTTGTTGTTGTGGTTGGTTTTTCTTTTCTGTTTCTGTAAAAAAATGACAGCCCAATAGAACTAAAGATTAGCAAGAACCAAGGATTCTGTGATTTGGATAGATGTAAGGGCTGAACTTTACTGCAATCTGAGGTTGTCAGATGTGTGCTTTTGGTTCTGGACTTTAGAGAAATGCAGTGAAACCCACAAATTTTAAATATTTATTTTTATACTCGTAGGCTTAAAATATCAGATCTTAATATAATTACATTTTAGGCGAGACACTGAACACATAAGAAGTAAAAATTTTAGTAAAAACTTGCCACCATTTAAAGGAAAACAACTAGGCTTTACTTTTATACATCTGCATTTTCTACCAAATCTTCAGAAAAGGCTAGTGATTTTTTGTTTCAAATATTCTTTAATTGTAACTTGCAATATTTTTAAAGAAATCCTAATTTTTTATGAGGGTACTGGACAATTGCCTTCTGAAAATAAATGTTTTCTGTAGTGGTGAACACAATTAATCTCTAGTTCCCCTTTAAAATATCTGCCAGTAAAGAGAAAATAATCTTTGGCTTGGTTCTGTTTTTGTTATATTATCCATGGGCCAGATCCTGTTCCTTCTAGCTTCTGTGTCAAAATATCTATGGACTTTTTGGCACCAAAGTCAACCCTTAATTTTGCAAGTTATCTGCAAGGGATCAGCATAAATTACAAAAATACAGCGATTATTTAATGTGTTTTTTTCCTATCCCTGGCTAAGTATGCAGCAATTTTGTTCTTTTTCCATTTTTCCTTCCCCAGTTGGTGTTCTGGAAGTCTAGCTAAGCTGCCTGTAATAATTTTCTCATTTATCAGTAATTTATTCCATTGCTTTCCTCTCTCTCCTGACCCCAATGAGTTGCTTACTTCATGCTTTTGTTTTGAAAAATTGCTTTCTACACAGTAAAACCAACTTCCCCTGACCTGTATTTCTGTAGAGACTGTATCAGCATTGATTCAAGAAACCAAGTACATTACAATAAAAGCTCAGGCTTGTCTTTTTTGGTTCAGCTGCTGACCAAAGACTAGCAAATGCTTTTCTGGCCTTTGACGACACCAGTTCAAATTCTTCTTCCAAGGTCAAATGGTTACGTCAAAATCTGTATTTCATGCTAGTGCTATTATTTTGATGAAAGTTTAGTCCATCTTCCTGGTGAGCATATGTTAACTCTATGTGGTGTTTTAAGGCAGACAGAAATGCTTGGAATTCATTATCTTAGGAAACAAAAGTGGCAAACAGGAGTTTATGTTACATTTATGAAACATCTGTCAATGTTGTTTTTTTTTTCTCTACAGATCAGCCTGCAGCCTTTATTTTTTGCATTCTCCTAGGATCCTAGTGTGATAGTGAGCAAAGCACTCTCTTGCTATGATGTGAGAGTAAGTGATTTGCATGGGATCTGGGAAACGTGGCAGGGAATTAAGTTTTAAAAATGAAAAAAAGCCAGCTGAACATCAGACCCTTGGGACAGGTTGTCCTCACTACACCAAGAGAGAGATACCAGAGCAGGCAGAACTACAGAGAGGTTAAGGGGTTCTGTTGGTGAAGAGCCCGGGGTAATGGAGGGAGTCAGGAGGAGCAGGGAGTCTCGTGGGACCGCGGGGCTTGTGTTCTCATCCAACCATCTCAGCCTCTCAGAGCCTGTGGGAGCTTAATGTTTATTTAGGAGATGAGCAAGGTTTGGTGTCTTGGAAAGATGTGCTTCTCCTTCAGTCATCAGGAAGGAGAAGTATGGAAATTACTAGGATGCCAGTGTCTCACAGCAGGCATTTAGGGAGCCATTAGTTTTTGCTCTGACTGCCTGTGTTTTTTTCCAAAGGCACCTGTCAGACCCAGGTGACACTTCAAGCACAGGGAAATATTTGGCACTAGCTATTCCCTCGAAACATGTTTTGTATACTTCCTTTTCACATGCTTGCTTTGTTTTCACTTGGTTTTGTTTTAGCAAAGGCAGTAACAGGCAAACATGCTTGAGCTGGGGCTCTGCATGCAGGCTTTGCTGTTTGACCATGTTATGCACTGTTCTCCTAGACTAAGGATTAAGGCTGTTAGTAAGGTGTCTACATTTAAATACTTCATCTAACTGTTCCAGTTCCTGCCTGCTAGCTAGGGACCTTGTTCAGGCCTCCTTCCTCTGTAAGTTGCCCCATGACCCATGCAAATGAGCACAGCATGAGCTTTTCATTGCCCATCTATTCCTGTTTGCTGAAGGAGGAGAAAATTCTGGTCTGGGACATGAATTACATGTCTGTTCCACTATAAGGTCTGCTTCTTTCCGTGTTACTGCTGGAACATTTTGCCTGACTTAACCTGCACTTTTGACACATACAACAATTTTTAAGTTTCCTTTTCCTCTGGAGACAGTATAAAGAATCTCTAGCTTTCTTTATTGCTTTTATTTTTTAATTGTTTTTAGCTTTTCCTGTCCTTAAAAGACCTCATTCCCTTTTCTAAACATTTCAGGAAGAAACAGAATGTACTTCTGCTATACAGATAGGAAGTTAAGCACAGGCTAAGCAGAGCAGTGGAGGAGTACAAATTCCATAAATCCTGTAAATATCTATCATAAAAAATCTTATTAGCTAATACTGAGAGCCCTCCTATCCCTTTATCTTCCAGTAGAAGCTGAAAGAACTGCTGTGTGTTTGGACTCTCTTTCTGCAGGAGGCCTCCACAAGCTCTGGCAAACACAGTCTAAGTCTGCCTGGGGTTATGCAGGAACCTTTTCTGAATCAGATTGAAATGATACTTTTGGACATTGCTCTTCTGACTGTTCTGTTCAGAAAAGTAGTAACGCCACCTTGAATTGTATATGCTTCGCAGATCAGATGTTTGAAGTTGGAGATAGGATCTGTGCATTTTGTAGGCCAGGAAAATATTTGTGAGGTCCCTTTTGGAAAACGTAACCCTCGGTTTAAGATCAATTGCAGTTAACAATGACTTTTCTTAAAAAAAGCTAAAGTGATGTCACACTGAAGCCCTTTTCTCTCTTTTAATCATCCTAGTGGGGTATTCTACTTCAAAAAATTCCCTGAGAAAGAAACTTCTTCAGTTTCAGCTTTTAAGGCAGAGAAATAATTCTTGAGTCATGATGAGTAGGATGGTTGGGCTCTCTCTACCCTAGCCTGTGTTTATTATCAGCTTCTTGCCTTCCCAGTGCCCTCAAACACTTCTCTAACTGCATGGATTACCTGCTCCTCCTAGGGGTGTCAGCTTGATGAGATCCATATGAGATCTCTTTTTGAAACAGTGAGTATTTTAATACCTCTGCTACAATCCTTGACTGCTCACTTTTGTAAATATTTGTAGTAACTTTAGTTCTTACATTCTGTTAGTGAGGAGCAAATGATCAAAGCAAGGCCTCTATTTAATGGCTTTCAATTTTTTTTGGTCTTGCTTTTTTTTTCTCCAATATCAACAGTCCCTCTAAAGTTTGCGTCCAGCTTAAAATAACGATATCAGCTTGCAGGCTAGTTGTTTAAAGTTTCACATGTTCCTCTCAACAGTCTCTGGGCTGCTCTCCTCCTCATCTATGTGTTGCATCTCCTGCTAACACGATCCAGCTTTGCGAATTCAATATTTGTGACTTGGCATTGCCTTGGCTTTTCTTCCCAGGCTGGCAAACTTTCATGTGGGATCCCCATGCCTTCTGAACTCTGTTTTCTTGGCCTTGCCAAGTCACTGTAATGATGCAGAGGAACCTCATTGATCAAAAACCTTGGAATAGATCACTTTTTGGCCACTAAAATATGTTGTAACATCAGTGTAAAGGTTACATGATGCAAATATATTTTCTTAATATATTTTAATGTTCTAAAACAAAAAAAATAAGCATATTGGCAATAGGTGAAACAACAACTTCAGAAAGAATGCATTAAACATAAAAGTCACTGCAGATTTTCTCTGTCAAAAGTAAAACATAAAATTTACATGGCTGTGTAAATATACAAAGCAAGAGCACCACAGGCAAATGTTTACAAGACACATGTTTAGCCAGTATCATTGTGTTCCCACAGAAAGCAGAAATGCCGAATGAGAAGTCCAGGGCAGTTGTTTATTTTGTCTCATGCTGCGGGTCTGTGGAACAACATTAAGTGAGCAGTGTTTGTGCTGTTTAAAGATAGGCGATGCACCCATCAAATACTTTAGATATGAGATTTATGGTTTACTTGTTAGCTGATGTTCCTGTTGTTACCCTTAATGAGATCTCAGTAGCCACATCTCATTTCAGTATCTCTTAGACATTGATGCACAGATCAGCTCTTTCACCAACTCTTATTTCAGGGATGACTCTTTTGTTGTGTCAGAACCAAAATCATTGTCATCCTCACTTAGAAGTGAAACCTTCTCCTCTCTGTTTGTGGTGTCTTCACCTTCTCACTGCCATCACTCCCATCAGCACACTCTTAAAGATAAGTGTCAGGATGATGACTTAGTCCAGTCACCCAGAAGAAATTCATGCCTGATGCTATTTTATACTTTGTGTGCCATGCAGATCCAGTCTTTCATTGTCACAGCCTTGACAAGCTTTTACAGTTTCTTTTCTGAATAAAGATGTGCCAGTAACGCTTAAGATTTTTGAACACCTTTAGTGTATTCCCTAGTTCCTCTGGATCTCGTGACAGCCATGCGGAGTTTCCTACTGGAGCCTCCTCCAGCTACGCATGTGTGCTTCAGTGACACCATGGTGTGACAAGGGCTTCCAAGAGAAATCTTCCAGAAAATGTAGGGATCTTATCAGTGAACTTTTCTCCACTGTTAATTTGTAGGTCTGGTAGCAAAAGCGCTGAAGGGGAAGGATGGGAAGTCTGGCCTTGCTGGAGGAGAGGGTAGTCTAAGAGCACGAAGACTTGTAACTACAGCAGTTAGGGGCTCTGACAATTGAAAGTGTCTCTAACAGTAAGTTGACAACATTGTTGCCTGTGGGAACAATGCATTTGGTGCTGCCTGGAGAAGGGGACAGCAGGCTGTGGCACAACTGGAAGTGTGTCACCCCTTGTCTAGGGAGACGTCTGATGGCAATGTTTTCAGTTTGTAATGGTAGCTCAGAACAAACCTAAGGGGAACTCTAAGTGTGCATACCGTCTGGGCTGAAGTGGCTGAGGCAGAGGCTGGGCTATAAGAGACATGAAAACTTGAAACCATGGGAAAAATTACTGGCAAAAAACCAGGCAGTCATTGGATTAGGTTAAGATGTGAGGATTGAGTTTTGGATCCAATTCTGCCTAATTTCGATTCTGGGTGCTTATGTCCTTATGTGGGCTGTCTTTGGAGTGCTTGGGTTTCAAGGGTGGATATGTCAGAAAGGAAATAAAGTGTTAAAGCCAACTGGGGAAGCTGACTGTTCCAGGTGGGGTAATGTTGCACAGTCCTGTGTGGCTTTCCTTCCCTCCTCTCCTTGCTTTTCACAATTCTTTTTTCACTTTTTTATTTCCCACATCTATAACTGACAGGGATGAGTACTGAAGAAGAAATACCTTTTTTTCCACAGCCATAAAAATAGTTTCCTTGGCTTTATTACAGCACATGCATGTGTGTTCAGCATCCCCTCCAAAATGGAAAATGACCAGGAAGTACTCATTTTGGCAACACATTTGGGGTTAGAAATGTTACTGTTTTCAAAGCATTTCACCAGAGTCATTAATTAAGTGCTAGAATGGAGAACTTTGACCAAACAAAACTAAGGGAAATTACATTTCTCTTTCCTGACCTGTATAAAAAGCATTTGTGCTTAAATTATACTGAAAGTTTTAAAGCTTTCTCCCTAGTGGAATATGTGGAAAAGATAAATGTTCTGCAATATGATTGTTGTTCATTATAACTTAGTAGGATTTGGCTGTGTTTCCTCTTCTTTGCAAATATTTAGCGAAAGTGTTTATGGGCTCAGAGTCTAAGCAAGGATAGTGCAGATAGGGAGTTTCATTTTATGCTAAGAGCTTAAACCACGAAACTTTCTCCTAATGGATGGGCTTATCCCCTCTGAGAACAAAGGCAAATCCACCCCATTCCTCTTCAGTTGCAATGACTAGCATCATGATTTACTCAAAAGCATTGTTTGGATATACAGTCCAATGATACAAAATTACTGGGGCAATACTTTAATATCTAGCAGAGTCTGAAAGAATTGGGTGAGCACTTATCAAAGGGCTGAAGTGTGAGAGTATCCCCTGTCTCTAGAATTGACTGCCATTCAATAATCACAGACAGAGAAGAGATGGTCTGGCTTCATTTAGTGTGTGAATGGACCATAACTATCCAAATAAGGGACAAGTCACAGTACATTGTATCTGAGAGATGCACAACTGCTGTGGCTCTCCTGGATCCATGCTCCTGTTTTGGCTGTCCCACCTCTGTGTGGGATCCCTTTACTAGGGAGACCAGCTGCATCTTCACCCCGCTGCTGATTGTGCAGCTGTGGGAGTACACAGCAATGATGCTCCTTGGAGAAGTGTTAGGGGAAACAGCACATGAAGCCCATGTCTGCTTTACTGGGGTCTGGGAAGAAGCCCCTTTGGTAAGGCTGAGCTCTACTGTCCTCTGTAGTGACTGTTGACCACATAGATGTTTGTGCTCTAGCATCCAAATGCACTGACATTGTATTTGCCTTAAAATATCATATGTTCCCCTTCACTTCCAAATCTGCACTGTCTCAGTGGCAGAAAAGATGAACCTCTAAGAAACATCTCCAGTCAGCTCTCAGCCCCCATTCCCTCCTCTTGATGCTGTGGATATGCAAGATGTGTCAGAGTACATTGCTTAAAGGATTGTCTGCCTCCTCTGCTCATGGTTAGGAAATGCTGCAGCTGCTGGGGGTGATGCTGGTTCTCGAGCTAATTGGGGCTGGGAGCTGCTACTCTATTACTTTCTTCCATTGCCCTTCTTTATTCTACTCCAACAAATTTTTTGTTACTGCTTCCATGTCCTAGTGGCTGATCTCCGTCAATAGCTGCCTTTTTCATACGAGACAGTTTGTTCTTTCACTCTGTTTTTACTGATTACTCATCCCTTTATATAGCCTATTTCATGAGTCACTTTGCCTACCTACCTGCACCAACATGGTGTGCTATCCATCAGTCCCTTGTTCAGCAGCAATTACCAACCTTTTATTACTGTTTTTTTCTCCCAAGGACTCCTCCTAATGCCAGCATACTTCATTAGTTTCTAATTTTGCAAAGCACGAATTGTGGCATAGCTTCAGGAGCTGGAAATAGAATAACTACGCACCCTCTCCTAGAAGTACGCATATGGATTTGGAAGGGAACTAAGGCTGAAGTTGCCAACAAATTGCTCATAATTACTTCCATGAACACTTAATCAGACAGATTGTATTGTCACATTCATTTGTTCATTTCAAAATTGTCCGAGTGGATTCTGTGGATGGCAGTTTGTTGTACTGATGGAACAGGATACTGCTCAAGACGAGAAAAACCTATGTTCTTCAAATCTTCTCACCACTGCCCTAGCACAGTGGCAGGAGGACCCAGACATAAAATCGATCATGCTTTTATAGATGTCTCCACACTTTTGTTTGGCCAACCTAATTATGATTTATTTTTCAGCTTGACTGTCTTTTAGTGGTACTACAAGAACAGAAAGTTAAAATGCTGAAATCCATTGCTGGTGTGTAACAGGCAATTTTATAAATATCCGTATAAAAGATTAGATTTGGTAGTAACCCTGGGACAATGTTAATTTGAAATGAAATAACTAATGGTTGAGATTTGCATGTTTTGAACTGAAGATACCTAATATTATCATTATTATTTGCAAGTGGAATGAATGCCAAGCAGGTCTGGGACATAGGAATAGCTATGCAGGATTAATGATATGAACAGCATATCTTGCAGCCCTGAAATGAGGCTCAGTATAATCTCAATTGACCTTTCTGTCCTGTCATGTGAAGGAAATCAAGGAGGATTATTTGCTTCTGTCCTTCCTCAAGGTGATTTTTTTACAATATTAGATTAAAAAGTCCAAAATTCTGCTTCATTGCCGCTGTGATCCCAGCAGGGAAGGGTACACTCTGTGAAAAGACGATAAAGCCAGTCTTTGACTATTTGATTACTCCCTCTTCTCTATCTCCCCACATAAATGGAAGTATGTTTTTAGATCCAGACAGCACAACTCTATTTGCAAATGAAATCAGGCCATTAAATTTTACCATGCATAGGTCATGATTGCTGCAAATCGGAGCTGACTGAAAGCTGCCTATCTCAGACTAGGCAATTGGGCACCCCACACCTGAGCAATCTGGCCTCTCTGAGTGTCTGTGTAAGTGGTCATGGGTCCAGGCTGGGGGCTCCTGAAAGTCTGTCTTGTTTCCCCAGCTGCTGGGAGATGAGTAATTTATCTGATCTTTTCAGTCTTGTAAAGCCACCCATAGCACTCCAGGATATATTATTTTTCTGGCTTGTTCTATTGCATTGGAAATGTTGGTTATTAAGGATAAAAACAGCTGGGGCTTTTTTAAACATAAAAATTATAAAAAATCAGGTCCTTTTTTTGATCCCTTGCCATTCAGATTGCATGCAGCTTTTTATTCTCATTTAGATACATTAGTTATTGTCATCATTTTAGTATTTTTCTTGGTACTATTATTTTTCAAAGATTGCAGCCTCGCAAAATGCTTTCTAAAAAAGCAACTGAAAAAAGGTCATCCAAAATGTCCTGTACATTCAATTAAATGGCTTTTTATGCCTTCTCTATTAATATATACTTTCCACCCTGAAAAGCCATCATATAAATCAGGGCTTCATCCAGCTGAAAAAAGCATGTGCTCTGGGACACAGTTTCTAAGTAGTCCTTCTCTGTACATTCCAGTCTTGATTTAATCCAGGTTTACCTCAGCTTTGCTTTAGCTGATTGGGAACAGGTTTAAGTTAAGGGGACAAAGGCACTCTTAAATTGGAGCAAAAGCAATGCAAAGTATCACATTAGCAAGCCTGAACGGGCGCATAGTATGCATGCAGAAATCTTCTTTATTAATGTTCATCTTTGATGTATATTTCCTTTTTACTGAGCCTCTTTCCCTACCGCTTTATTCATTAAACATATTTATTCCTATGTTTGCTTTATTTCAGCTGTCCCATGTCTGTGGCAGAATTAACGAGACTGGGTCCTCAAACTTCAGCGGAAGCTACAACACAGTAAAAATTTTAGATCTTTTAATGGCAATGAAAGCTTGTCAGAGAACAGTTCTCCTCTGTGTCAAGGGTATGCAGGATGGCATCTTTATCCCTGAGCGTCAGCTGAAGTGGCTGTGGGGGCTTGGGTATTGGGACTCACCCAGCACTGATCAGAAGACAAAGTCCTGCTGAGATGGGGCTCCCAGCTGTATTGGCACTCACCTCTCTCACACCTCAGTGGTGTTTTCTACACCGTGGTACAGTAGCAATGCAGCGAGCCCAGAGCATGTTGGCTGCTCTCCTATCTCTACCCTCTCCAGCCAGTCCATTTCCCTGGTGGGAGAGAGGCCTTTCCTTCTCTGGTGGTGGGAAAGAAGAAGTGTGAAGTGTCATCTGCTGTTTGCTGAAGGGGGCTGCTGCTCATACTGGGCCATCCTATCTATAAACAGAAACATGAAACATAATATCCACCACACAGAAAATGAAGTCTGAATTTCAGAAATGGTGAAAAAGTGAAAATGGGGCAGAGAGGGGAGGGGTCAAAGAAAATTTTCATGTTCCCAGTTGGCAGAAGTAATAGAAGCATTTGGATGGGAAGCTGCACTGCTGTTTGCTGTCAGAGGTTTCATTTGCAGGAGTTAAATTTCGTAGCAGTATGGTAAAACACGAGTCTCGGCATCACCATGCCCACGAGAAAATTAGGCTTTGGTGATGGAGACAGCAGGAGGCCCTGGTGGCCTGTGCAGTGAATTTGCCAGATGGGAGACTCTTCAGTGCCCTATTGCTTTAGGTACAGCACCAAGTTCTTGCTTTCCTCCTTGTGGGAAATCCAATAGTTGTAAGAAGAGCTGCCCACAAGGTTCACTCAACATTTTTTCAAGGAAAACAAAAAAATTTGTTGGGAATGCTGGGTTTTTCTTTGGAAAAAAAAAAAAGTTGGTTTTCACTTCTTTACTGCTCATTTATCTCCATTTTGCTTGTGGAAAGACAAAGAGTTTAGAAAAAAACCCCAAATCTGATGAAAAACTGGAAGTAGTTGGACAATGACTAACAAAATTTGCAAAATTAACCACAAAAAGTAAGGAGTCCCTTTCTTTCTGAACTCCATCCCCATTCCCAGTAGATGCTGAATTATCATGTCTTTGACTTTTTTTTTTTTTAATTTTCCATTTATTGTGATGGTGCTGTGAAGCAGGCACTCCCAGGGCTGACAGGGCAGCCTGCTAACCCAGCTCCAGTGCAGGGATGAGTGCTTTGCTGCTCACTGCTCCTTTGGGTTAAAAAGGCTGTGAAAACAACTATCAGAAAATTAGCCTAGCTTCCTGCCAGGGCTGGATTTTTGAACTAGTCACACAGGATCTGCAATTTATTATCAGTCTTCTGTGTTCTTTTGGATATTGCCCAGAGATTATATGTTACAACTAGGTCAAAAATATGCATGGGTAATTTTATAGTCACTTGGAAATTGCCAAGTATCTTAACCGGTCTGTCCAGAACAGCAGTCTGGAGTTGAGAGGCCAGCACCTCACCCTTGGAAGGAAAAGGGAGAAATAAATTGGTAACGGGCAGTCAGAAGACAGCCGGCCAGCTGGAAAATTTCTGATTAACTCCTGTTAGAAAATGCATGGAGGATGCTACAATATAGTCTTTTTTTTTTTCCTTTGATTCATATGGAAGACCTTATTGTACAATATTATTGTGAACATTCTCCTTATTCATGTGTATTTGAATCATATTACATTGTTGACATCAGTGATATGTTCTGGTCATGCTTTCTGTAGGCTGATTTATGCTGGGAAATGATTCGGTAGATATTAGTTACATTTAATAGCAAACATTTTTCTGGGAATCCAATTGTGTATGTATGGTGCTAAATGCATGTTGGGTCATAATTTTCAGCAGTCCTCACTGCACTACATTAGAGTCCACAAAAACAGTCCCTGCTTGGAAAATTTGCCCACTTAGATGTACCGGGGAAATGGATCTCTAATGATTTAGGCATGTCTTTTTGAAGGTCAGAGGACTGTTACAGAAGCAATCGTTATGCAATCTCTCTTTTGTTAGCAAAAGTAAAACTGTTTTTCTTTAGGTTACTATGTTCAGCCCCCTTAAAACAGTTGGGTTTTTTTTTTGAGTTTGAAATGGACCTCTCAGAAAGCTTCCCCCCCCACACCCTGCAGACAGAAGAGCTATAAGGAGGGGCAGTGGCTTTCTTGGTTTTAATTCCTCTTTCAATACTTCATTGCTACCATAAATGTTGTTTTCCTTTCTGTAGACTTACAAACTCAGTGCAGTTGAGCTAGGTTTGCAGAGAGAGCCACATTCAGAGACCTTGAGAACATGTGCAGGGCATGCCTGTAAAATGTTCTCTTGAAATGGATAGTGAGCCTCAAGATGCTTCAGCAATCAGTGAAAAGTCTGTTGACTGATTTAAAAGCAATTTGACTGAACTTGGAAAAGCATGACTCACAGATCATGATGGCCAATGCATAACAGCCTTTTAATTATTTGAACATTACCCTCCAGTTTGAACAGAGCTGGAGAATCTGGATCACCCTCTTTGTTTGGATAGTGAAATATTTCTGCTATCCCTTTCCTTCGGCACCACCAGTGCTTGAGTGAAAATCCACCAACAGAGTACCTGCTGACTGAGGTGGAAGCAAGCTTGCAGACCTCAGTATTTACTCTGGTTTTTTCAATTCTCACATCCCCCTCCTGCATTTTCAAAGCTCTTTTCTGACTTGTCCTTACATCAGAGAACATGACAAACCCAGCACTTTGGTGTTCCATTTAAAACATGCTCTAAATGAACCTTCTCTTAAAAGTGAAGGCAACCCCTGTGGTTCTCCTTGCTGGGTGAAAAGGTGTCTCTCCATGGTGTGGAGAGCCACTGGTTGCTGCTCTTCAGCAAAGGTTTCGGATGGAAAAGGCAGAAGCTATCTACTTCATGTCCATGTCAATGGCCAGACCATGGTGCTCTCCTCCCAGGTAGTGTTTTTTGCTGGGAAAGGGCCAAGCAGCTGAACCTGACATCTGCTCAAGCTAAAAGCTGGCTTCAGGCATGGGGACACGGCTGAGAAGCACGAAGAGGGAGCTTCAGGTCTCCCAGTCTGGCACCAGCTAACCCAAATCCCAGCTGACTGGAAAATCAGGTTTATCAGATTTTTCAGGCCAAGTTGCCTTCTTGCAGAACACATTGCCAGCTCTGGCTTAAATGTATGAACTGAAAATTTTGTCCCAGAGCACCCTATATGCTTGGCCCCTTTGGCCTTGGGTGGATTATTTGACAGTTGAAGTGTCTCTGTCAGAATATCTCTTAAGCACTGGTTGTCTGGAGAGAGCTGGTGTCCCTATCCTTGGAGATGGTTGAAGGTCTTGGTCAACTGGCTCCAAGCTGGAACCACAGCTGGCCTTGCTCTGAGCAGAGGTTTGCACTTGAGGACCCTAAATAGTGCTAGGAAAATAAATGTTTGCAGAAGTTCTACTTTTGTTCTGTGAAAGCTACAAAAAATGGAGACTATTCAATAGGTGTTCTGTGCATAACTCCATTTATTGACTGTCCAGAACAGTGCTGCAGATCTAGAACTGGTTGTACTTTGCTCAGTTTTCTCTTTTTATACAGGTTTCAGAGCACTGTCAGAACTAGGGAACCTCAGATTGCACATCCATTCAAAGCAAGTGTTAAGGCTTTAAGTGTTGAGACAATTTTACTTTATTCAGACTGGAATTCAATTTTTTTTACTTCAATTAAACTAGTAGAAATACTACTTTTTAAATCTTCTAGCCCACTCATTGTGTTTTTTATCCCTTACAGGCAAGGGAGGGATAGCTCTGAGTTAAATAAAGATAGCAGGTGTGTGGGTGGGTTATTGACACAATGCGGTGATGTGGACATGAGCCAGTTACCAAATCCAGATTGTTAAGAGACCCCATCACAACATCCCTGAACTTATTGATCAGTTTTTCTTTCATTGTATGACCCATCTGTGGATTGCAGAGTAAGATTAGAGGAGCATTTATTGCCCTCTCTGTAAGGAACCAAAAAGCCCCCTTATGCTGTTATGGTGTTAGTGTTTCAAGTAATGGTCCTTCCTTCCTCCCAGTTCTCATCACTTATTTTCTTATGCATTTGAAAAACTGGTTTTGAGACCTGGTTTTGTTGAAAACAAAGTTACTCCCAGTGACTTTTCTGCCATATCAACTCCTTTATTTACATTAGCAAATACTTGGAACCTGTGAATTTAGTGCTACAGACTGAAAATTATTTAGAGGGTCACTGTGAATGTTATGCCGTAAGTTTATATTACTTAAAGCTTTCAGAGCATACTGAGTCTTAGCTGTGTTGTTGAACCCATTCAGATAATGCCTCTTGGTCACATGGAGCTAACCATGAAATTCCCTTCTTCATGGTATTTGCCTGTAGGCATGTTTGCAGTAGATGCCCACTCTAAAACTGAATCCCTCAATTCTCAACATACAGTCATAGAATCATAGAATTACAGATTTTTTGGGTTGGAAGGGATCTTTAAAGGACAGCTAGTCCAATCCACCTGCAACGGGCAGGGACCTCTTCAACTAGATCATGTTGTTAGAGCCCTGTTCAACCTGACTTTGAATGTTTCCAGAGACAGGGCATCCACCACCTCTCCGGGCAACCTGCTCCAGTGTTCCACCACCCTCAAAGTAAGTACTTCTTCCTTATGTCTAGTCTTAATCGACCCTCTATTAGTTTAAAACCATTACCCCTTTTCCTATTACTACAGTCCCTAGTAAAATGTTTGTCCCCATCTTTCTTATAAGCCACTATAAGCTTACAAGCCTCTATAAGGTCTCCCTGGAGACTTCTCTTCTGCAGGCTTAGCACCCTCAACTCTTTCAGCCTTTCGTCATAGAAATGTTTTTCATTACCTTTCACAGATCAATTCAGAGAGTGAACTTCAGACAGGACAACTCCTGTCTATCTATACAGGCGTTTTCAGCAGAGGGTCGTCACCATCAAATAGATTGGATTGTCCTCTTAAAGGAAAAAAAATCCCCCAAAATAACATTATTACAAAAGAGATTTTTCAATAAAACTTTTAATTTCCTTTCTCTGTAGCCATAGGGCAGAATGAGCTGACATGCATACATATCTGCTGTGCTTAAAGACAGATAGAAAAGGCCTAGGATGTTTTGAAACAGACTCATAACCCTGCAGGAAAAGAAAAATAAAAAAGGAAAAATCCCGGGAGCATAAACTTGTAGAACTTCTGTATCAGGGGTTACTATTTTTCCTATCTCCTCATATCTTTCAAATATAGAGTTCAGGACTGAAAACATCTTTCACAGATGCAAAGTTTTCTAATAAATTTTGCTGAAAATGTTTTGACATTATTTACAATTTCTAGATAAGCAGATAAAAAATACCATTTTCCCACTTTTAAGGAAATCTTATTAAGTGTTTAAATTGCAAGTAGGAAAAGCAATGCACACAAAAACATTTAAAAATGTAAACTTCAGATAAACACCTAAACAAAGCATTTCTATGAAGTCAAAGGAATTCAATTACAGGATGTTGAGATTAAACATATACTGCTTAAGACAGAGTTTTCTGAGCCAAAACAATTAAATTAATCCTATCTATAGTTTTCTGAGTGCCTTTCAGTATATGATTATGTATTTTTACCTTTCTATCAAAATCCCTTCTCCTCTCCTCTGTTTAATGGAAAAAAAAAATGAAATTTCATTTTACAGTTGGAAAAGTAGGGCAGAGAGAGGATAGACAAGAAGTCCAAAGTCCCAGGGAGCTGGCAGAAGCAAGAATCTGCCATCTAGCAAGAATGCTAGACCTCTGACTGTATATGCCACTGAAGAAGTTTGTCTCTTCACCAGGTTTGTAGGTGTGTTTCCGACCTCCATGAAATCTTTGGGAATGCAGTTAGCATGGATGATATGCTCTGCCTGGTCAGGGCATCCCTAGCTGCAACTCACCCTGCATTTCTGCCTTGCTTCAGAGGGGAAATAATAGCTGATGCAGATGGCTCCTGGTCCCCTCAACTCCAGCCTCAAAGTTTAGAAGTTAGTAGAGCACAAGGGAACAATTTGTAATTGATTCTGCCCTTTCCTGTTGCTCACAGTGGATCAAAGCCTGAGCTCTTCCTGCAGTGAGATCCCCTATATAGATCTGTGAAATGTTCACATACGGGCTTCAGGTGTCCAAGAGCCACCTTCTGCCTTCAAACTAAAGAATAAATAAATTGCAGGTGGCAGTTCAGAAAAGGGAGCTGAGGTATCTGTGAAGCACAGATCACGATGGACGAGAAGTGTGTTACTCCCAGAGGGCAGTTATGAGTGTGGTACCACAAACGTGATTCTAGGGGTTGCAAACAGTATCAAAAGTGCCACCACACTGTCCAGTCGACACTAGCTCATGAAGTATCCCAGAAAAGCCTAAACTCCTGCTTGATTTGTCCATGTCTTTGAATAAAATCTTTGAAGACAACGTATAGATGTTGAACGTGTATGTGGATCTCATGCAAGTGAAAGGCTATAGGGTGTGTGATTCGGTATCCTGTGGCCTGAGTTGCCAAAAAGTAAGCCTAGGAACCTCTGTGTGCTTATGTTAAAACCAGAAAGATTTCCAAGTGCTTATTTTTTAAAGTTATATTTACATATAAATTTCTTTTTATAATTATATTTTTAAAAAACTATGCCCTACATTTGAACTAAATGTGACTGCCTTGCACCAAAAAACTCAGATTTTTTGAGTGGACATTTAACACAGACATCATTCACTGAAAATGAGATATGGGCTAGCCCAGTGGAAACCACGCTCTGAGTAAAACTCCTTATAGAATCTGAAGAAGTAGTACATTATTTGTAGTCCCCAGCCAAAATCCTATCTAAGTAAAAGAGTTCCAGTAGAAAAGAAATCACATTAGAAACCTCTCCAAGCTGCATTTTTGACTGTTACCTGTTCTTAAGAAAGGGCTGGGTATGAAAATCAGGCAAGGATAAAGAACATAGATCTTGTGGAAAACGTAATGCTCTCATCAAAGGGATTGGGATGACTGCTGAGCTTTGACCACAGCATGGGGTGAGTTCTGAGTGGTGGGTCTGTGTCCAGGCTTTGCAGGCTGTCCTGATGCTGGCTCTTACCATCTCTGCACCTCACAAGCTCTGTGAAAGATGCTGCTGCCAGGGTGTCTGGCCTGGGCAAAGAGAGAAAGGGGGAAGAAACAGCATCTTTTTTTGCCTGTACTGGAATCTCATCTGACCAAAGGAGGGTTTACCTCATTTCCCCTCTGTTATACTTTGGGCAGCAGAAGTGACTGTGGTATCTGCAAAAATGTGTACTGGTCAGTGCTGAGAATTTTGCGGGTTTCAAAATTCATCTAGCTTTAAGGCAGGATTCAAAGATGAGAAGATTATGCCACGGGTATTTACTCAAAGATGTTGTTTGGCAGAAAGAAAAATATGGAAGGAAGAGAAAAATTTTGGTTCAAAAATATCTCCTGGCAGAAGGAGTCAGCAAGTGAGAGGTGAGTGACACATGGAGCAGGGCATAAGGGGATTTAAAGCTGAGATGAGACACTTATGCTGGATTTGACAGGTAAGGACTACCTCATGGCTTTACAAAAACAAGCAGCTTCCCAGGGTCTTCACAGCGGTGTCATGAGTGCTGAAAGTGGGATGTGTCTTTGTCTGGCAATGCTGGAGAAAAAGGCATTGCTGTCCTCAGAGTGAGGACAGGCAAATGGTGTAGTTCAGTCATGCTGTGGGTGCCCAGGTGGCACGGGTAGTTTCTTAGACAGGCTGGGTACAGCCAGCTGGAAGATGTGAAAGTGCTCTGGACACATGGACTGAGCAGTGTCTCCAGGCTGAAGGTGCTCTCAGTTACACAAGACACCAAACAGTAGTGGAGCTGCTCTGCATGGTGACTGTAGACACATCTGGGACAGGGAGGACTTGAGAGGACAACTAAGTGCTCAAATGCCCAGATGAAGCTTTAGATAACTACTGTTTATCACAGCAGGTATCACAGAGAGGCTGGCTACAAGCTGTGTTTTAAGGGACTTAATCTTAACAGGTCTCCTAAACCAGGTTTGAGCAAAAGGACAGAGATATGAACTGCTGTAAGACTATTCTCAAGCCTCAAATAAATGAATTTTGTTGTTTTGTATACCTTTCCACTTCCTTGTTTTTTGTTAGACTCCAAAAAGGGTTGTCAAAGGATGGTTTATAGCATTTTTTTCAGAGATAAAATCAGAAAAACGACCGAAGTTAACTTTGTTAATATTCTTGGCATGCTATTGCAGGTTGACTTCTACACCAGAAAGTGATTTTGATCTTGACACTTTTATACCTTCTTTCCAAACATCTGGACTTCTTGAACTCTGCTCAACTTTACTTGGTCTCCTTTAGTTATATTTCCTGTTATACCATTAAAAAATCCACAGAAATATTTAAAACTCCAGAGCAACAAACTTATGGAGAAATTTCCCAGGAATGAAATGCATTTGATTAGATGTGATTTAAGAGGAGGTGTGATGAAGATTGTCTTCTAGTCATGCTGTACCCTCAGAGGGAAAGGGAAATATTTCTGTGGCAAACCCAGTACGTAATTGGAAGTAATGGAGTCCTGCTAAGGCTCAGGCTGTGGCTCTTGGTTCCACTCTGGTTCAAAAAATGTTTACTTGCGGTTTGCGGAGAGTTGGCAGAATATGCCTGTGAGTCCTTTCTTTCCATGCTTTCTATTTCTTGCCTGGGGAGAACAGCTGGAAATCTCTTCATATGCTCATAATAAACTGCAGCTACGGAGGAAGATCAGCTAGATCAGCAGTCACTGCAAATTATACTCATCAGCACTTCCTATGTCCCTAATGCTGGGCAATTTCATGAGGAAGAGGAGACACAGGAGTGAGAGGAGACATTTGGAATGAGCAGAGAGAGAAAGGAGCGTGATCAGCAAAGTGGACATTGTTATGAACTAGATAAAAATAATGAGTGTGCAGAGAAGGGGGCACAAGAGGGCCTGGGGACTGCATCATGGGAAGGTGTTGGAGACGCTGAGGTGCTGCAGTCTACGGCTCTTGGGATGAAGCTGTAGACTGCAATGGGGTCTTGCCTCAGTCTCTGTTTCTTCAGACTGAACAGACCCAGTGATCTCAGCTGCTCCTCATACAACTACCCCTGAAGGCTCTTCACCACCCTCATGTCCCTCCTTTGGACACTCTCAAATGCTTTATGTCTTTCTCATGTTGTGGAACCCAGAACTGCCCCCAGCACTCAAAGTGAGGCTGCCCCAGTGCAGAGCAGAGCAGGACAATCCCCTCCCTTGCCCGGCTGGTGATGCTGTGCCTGATGCCCCCCAGGACACGCTTTGCCCTCCTGGCTGCCAGGGCACTGCTGACTCATGTTCAACTTTCTGTCAGCCAGGACCCTGAGGTCCCTTTCCACAGCCCCACTTTCCAACACCTCATTCCCCAGTCTGTCTGTACGTCCAGGGCTGCCCCATCCCAGGTGCACAACCCCAGCACTTTCCCATGTAGAATTTCACGTGGTTGGTGATTGCCCAGCCCTCTAATTTGTCAAGGGCCTCTCTGCCTCTGAGGGAGTCAACAGCTCCTCCCCATTTAGTATCACTGACATTGCTTAGTAGCCCTTCAAATCTGGCATTGAAGTCATTTATGAAGATGTTGAAGAGCACAGGGCTGAGGATGGAGCCCCCCCAGTGACAGGTCCCCAGTCTGATGTCACCCCACTCACTGTACCCCTTTGTGCCTGACCCGTCAGCCAGTTGATCACCTATCACATGATGTGTTTATCCAGCTGTGGGCTGGACATTTTGTCCAGCAGGACACTGTGAGAGACAGTATCGAAAGCTTTACTGAAATACAAAAAGACTACATCAGCTGGCTTCCCCTGATCAGCTAGGTGGGTTATCTCGTCATGAAAGGAAATCAGATTTTACAGGAAACAGTGCTGGGCATAGTTACAAGAGATAACCAAGTTTTCAGTGAGGATGACTGCAGATCTATGCCTTCTCTTGATATATCTCCTCTACTACTGGTCAGGCAAAGATACTTTTAAAAGATAAGTCAGTATCAATGGAAATGGGTGCAGCAGTACACTCTTGGCGAAAGATAAATGAGGAAGGCTTCCAGGTTTTTGTTTTCTGTGGTAGTGTGGGAGTTTTGGGGGCTTTTTTTTGGTGTGGGTTTTTTTTGTTTGGTTGGGATTTTTTGTTTTTTTCCTTGTACAATGATGCTGATGTTTAAATGCTGATCACTCTTGGCCTGTCATCAATAGAAATAAATATGTAAAGGCCCTTTTGCATGGTGATTTTGCAAGCTAAGCTGTAGAAAATTAGTAAGAAACATCTCTCCCCTCTAGGACCATCTAAAAAAAAAGGCTTTGTGGCTAAAGGGATGAATAGAAAGCATAGGTGCATACAATGATCTGGATAAATAATAGTAACTGACTGGACTTGGGATGCTCCTAAGAGCTTTGTAAGAGAGGCACAAGTGTCTTTTTATCAAACTTGAAGCATTCTCAAAATTTGCCCAGGGACAAAAAAAAAACCAAACTCAAACCAACTAAAGAAACACACTTAGCTTCAACAGCACCTGAATCTCTCTGACGACCTCCCTGATGACTATTAAATGATCTCTAGCAGTCTCTTCATCTAAACCCAAACAGAACCAGCTTGCCAGGAATACCAAACCTTTTGGTCAAACAACACTTAATTTCTTTACAGAGCTCTTGGGAAAATCCAGTGAAAGAAACAGTTCATATTAAAAAACACAGGCCAATTATTTTAGTAAGATTTTTCCATACATGTCTTTTGGTTCTCAATATTTCTGAAATTACTGGTTTACACCTGTTTATACTACTGGTTTTACAGAAAAATCAATTACTTTCTTTGCTTTTTAATGTGACAAACATCTAATATGAAATCAAGACCTAACTCTAGTAACAGCAGAACAAATAGGATGTACCTGTTTCTTACATGCCCAGTCAGGACTCACTTACAAGACTCACTGAGAAGTGGAAATGAATATTAGCTGGAAGCCATCACCAAATGTAATTTTAAGACCTTGGAGGTTCCCTGAGCATTTTGTTCATCCTGAGCTTGTGTCTGCAAGCTGAGATCCCCAGGGATATACGGATGCTGGTCACAGGCTCTGCTAAACTGAACATCTCACCAAACAGTTAAATGTCCATGTTTTCAAATGTATCTGTTTGCCTTAAAATACTGAAAACATCTTCATTGAATTTTAAAAGCACTCTTGCAGATGATTTTCATTAATCCTAAACTGCAGTCCAAATTAGGGAGTGCCACACTTCTAAGCCCTGCTAGACACTCCCTGCACCTTCAGACACCAAAATGCCTTTGTATACTTGCCTTAGATTCTGCCCAGCAGCTCCCAATCGTGAAGGTTGGCAGACTGCTTAGAACACTGCAGGCATTTTGAATGTCAGGTGAGATTTATTTAAAAAAAAATAAATAGCCAAGTCTAATTTTTAAGACTATTCTTCTTGTTCATATTTTGCTATAGAGTACTATAAAAACTGTCATTTGCAGCTCTAAAAGTTTGAGTAACTAAAGATGCTAAACTATGGCTAATTACTTCCTTCACTCATACAGACTGTGAATCAGCCCTGCAACCTGAACCTGGTCTTTGAATTCTCCTCCAGTCTTACCTTTAAAATTAGCAAATTGTCTTGGCTACAAATACATTGATGCTAATTTGTGGCTGACAGGTCAAGAGAGGTGCTTCTGCCCCTCTACTCTGCCCTTGTGAGACCTCACCTGCAGTGCTGCATCCAGCTCTGGGGTGTCCAGAACTGGAAGGACAGGGACCTGTTGGAGAGAGTCCAGAGGAGGGTCACAGAAATAATCAGAGGCATGGAATATTTCTCCTTTATGAAAAGGCTGGGGGAGTAGGTTTGTTTGATGCCTTTTCTTGGTCTTAAAATCAAGATCCAAACACAGTTGGAGGGGAAAAAGGGATTTTACCTTGGTATTTATTTGAAGGATCCTTGGTGCACTCCGTCCAGGTGGAGCACGCTGGAGTGCACATCCAAATGCACACCAAAATGCACCCCCGTGGGTACCCCCGAAATGCACACCCACAATAGTTTGGGTATAAAATTATAGGCTTTATCCATTAGCATATCTATCAAAGATTCCCCAATGAGAGACTGAGTGAACCCCCCTCTCTGAGGAACCTTTTCCCCCTGGACAGGCCTATCTTAGTTTACAAAATGTGTTCCAGAGAAGGCCTTGGTGTCTGAGCCTTCTGAGATGTTTGGTCTCCTCACTTAACGGAATACTGGGCCTATGCTGGTTATCAAACCTGAACAATTAGAAGTATGTGGGCTAAAAGGCCCTTAAGAATACATAAAAGTTATACAAAAGAGTATTTAGAGGGGGCATATATAAAAAGCAAAAAAAGCATCATGGCATCAGTTCAGCCTGGAGAAGAGGAAGCTCTGGGGACACCTTATTGCAGCCTTTCAGTACTTAACAGGGCTTAATAGAAAGATGGAGAGAGAACATTTAGCAGGATCTGTTGTGATAGAAAAAGGGGTGATGGTTTTAAACTAAAAGAGGGTGACTCAGACTAAATACAATGAAGAAATTTTTTCAGTGGGGATGGTGAAATACTGGAACAGGTTTGCCTGGAGAGGTGGTGGATGTCCCCTCCCTGGCAATATTTAAGGCCAGGTTGGATGGTGCTCTATGCAGCCTAGTCGAAGATGTCTCTGCTCACTGCAGGGGGTATTCAACTAGATTACCTTTAAAGGTCCCTTCCAACCCAAACTGTTCTGTGACTCTAATGAATGTATAGTAATTGTTCCTGTTATTTAATACTGCTGTTATTTAATAATAGATAAATCACTATATTGTAGAAGGATTCCAGCACATAGCTGACTAGCTGACAAAGTTATTTACAACAAATCCACCTATTTGTTTCACCAGATACTTCAATTTTACAGTCTGATACCCACCACTGCAGCTCTCTTGCCACCACTGCAGCTCTCTTGCCTTTCTGTATAAACCAGAACCCTCTCCATCTCTGAAGGTTCAGATTTCAGCACTAGGTAGATATCCTCTACTTGCACTGCATGTCTTGTCCTTCTGACATTTTCATTTCATTTTTCTGAAGAGAAATTTTTCTTTCTTCTGAAGAGATTCAGAAGAAAGGCACGGGCTAAAATCTCCCTAACTGGGCTGAAGCAAATCATGCCATCATCTCTCCTGGACACTGAGTGCTGAATCCACTTTTGGGCACCACTGAGGTTGTAGGTCTGCAGCTGAGGTGTGACATAGGGTCTTTAGGAGACACAGCGGGCAGGTGGCACCACTGTCCCCTTCCTTGACTGGGAGACTCAAAGATGAACAGAGATGAACAAATGTTACCAATAACATTTGGAGAACTGGAAAAAAGTTTTGTGTAAAGGACGCATTCAAAAAGAAAAGGACGAGACAGTGGCTTTATGTCCTGGAAATCTTTCACCTTTCCACACTTCAGCAAACACCCCACAGGTTTTTTCTTTGTGCAACTGAAAATGTGGGGTCCGAGGAGCTCAGAGACCAATGCAGAGTTTTAAAAGAGCATAGGCACGCCAATGTGCAGGTTTGAATTATTATTATATTAATATTCTTTCTTAATATTGTCAGAAAAGCCAACATTTTTCCCATGAGAAATTCAGAATCTTTTTCTTTACTGAAATCTGTACAGGGCTCCTGCTGACAGAAAGGTTAATAAAGGAAGTGAGCTATCCAAAATGCTCTGACAATGTTTATTATGTTTTTTTTTATCAACCTTGACTTATATTTTAACCTTCAGGGTCTCAGGATATATTGATGCACCAGAAAATGGATGTGAAACCCACCATAATTTGCTGCGTCAATCTGGAAATGAGAGAGAGTTGTGCAAATGTTGCTTTAAACAGAAGTGTGATTTTCAGATTATGATTTGTGTACAGAAAAGGCACATTTAGGGAACTCCTTGCTCCTTAATCTCTTCTTCTGTTTTTGTTTGTTTGCTTGTTTATTTGAAGTTCTTCATTTCCTTCTGTGTAGTTGGAAGATAGTGTGATTGCCCAAACATAATTTCATATTTAAAATAACAGTTAGACAAAGGTTTTCCAGCCAAAGGCCCAAGTCCAGGCCCTGAGAATTACTTGTAGAGCTTAACTGCAGTATTTTAGAGATAATAAAGCTGAGGCTTTTAAACAAGCTTTCACGGAATGGAGTTTTACTTGTTCATTGGCTCATCTAAAATAAAACAGAGCATTTCAAAGAAGAACTGCTACAGCAGTAAAATCCAATAAGGAGAGAGAAAACATGCAGCTAAAACAGAATAATTCTCACAAACATTTCTAGTGTTAATTCTACAGAATGATGCAACTATTTCGTGCTATTTCAGTGACTTTGAGCAGCCCTGAGCTCCCAAGTCTCATCAAGCATGGAACAGCAAGCTTCAATCTCCAGTGTAGTTGGTTTAGGTCACAAGTTAGGATCCAAAACTGGACTTGAGACTGAATCTCTTCATGATGTTTTGATTTTTAATTCTGAAAAAATGCCCATTTTAGAAATGGTCTTTGTCACAAAACTGCGGTTTCCTTTTCACATCAGGATATTCTGGATTTTGGTTTGGTTTTGAACATATTCAGTTTTGAATCTTTGGTTCAAATCTAGGAGTCAGAGTTCTATGTCCTGCTAATTTCTAAATTATTTTTTGTTGCCAGAATGAAAGAAGTAGGATTTTTATGCTTTTATGGGTGTGGAGCAGAAATCCGGTCCCTTAAGAAACTGATTGTACCCGTATCAGCCAAAGCAAGAAGCCCAAGAATTAGACTGGGTGTTTTCCTGAGCATTGCTATCCTCTTAAAACTTCCTTCACAACTCTGTAGTCCCTATTTCTTCCTCAGGATTCCTCCTGCTTCTCCTCTTAGATTTGTCTTCCATAACATTTTGGCCAGTGAGTATGCCTTATCTATGTTTGGAAAGTGCTTTGTAAATTTACAGCACTCTATAAATCCTTTTATGAGAATCAGAATGTAAACCTTTACCAGCTACAATAATATGAGTGGAAAATTCTATGTTCATTTCTCAATGACTGACTAAATATTGTCTTTAGAGTTATATTTATAGGGAGATTCTTTGTATGTGCCTTACTGTAAATGTTATTCTTAGAGGTGGAGTTAGGAAAACCAGCAATTCAGTACAGAGCTTTTACTTTTCTTGAGTGCCAAAGAACTTTTTCCAGTTACACTGCATCCTTCAGGCAGACAGAAAGTAAGATGAGCCCTTAAAGCTATGTAAAATTGGAGCCATAAGAAGTATTTTTATTGTTCTAGGGTTTATAAAACCTACCTGGAATTGTTTTGGCTTTGGGCCTTTTTTTTTCAAATTATTTTCCAAACCACTACACTTTTCAAACCCCCCTTCACTTGTAGGGTTTTTTTCTCAGCATCTAATCACCAATAACGGTTTCAAATGCAAACAAGGGGAAGTTCATGGAAGAGCAGTCTGGGATGATTTATCTGTGCTTTTCTTGAGAGATCAGACAGAGATGTCTTTGGCTCCTGTCTTTGTATGCCAGCCCAGCCTTGCAGACAGAGCAGCCCTGCATGTCAGCCTGGCATGGGGTGGGCAGGGCAAGGCATGGTGCTTCGGGTAAGACAGTGCTGTCGCGTGACCGATGTGGATGGATGCTCTGTGCAGCCCTGCGTGGTTCCAAACGGGAATGGACAAGTTATGCTTTCTTTGACCCCACTTTACACTTGCTTCTGCAAAGGTACAAGGTACTACCTTGAAAAGAGGTAGTGGAAATCATAGCAAATAAATCAAGCTACATTCCTTTGCAAAACTGACATGCAGGCATGCATCTCTTCCTGCTTTATTGCTGAGGTTCCTATTGAGGTTTCCTGATTGTAATTTATTTCATATAATCTGATTTAAAAGTCATCAGAAAACAATCAAGTATCTCCTTAGATAGAATAGGATTACAAAGACGGTGCAATAATTCATTTGCCTTCTTTCTGTGTTAATAGAACAGCTGCTCCCACCCCTTCTTTATCATGGCTGATCATTCCTGTCCAAGCTCATCTCCACTGAAAATGAATGTGGGTTTTCTTATGTCAAGGTAACTCAGAGACACTTCTAGACACAATTCACATGTAGTTTCTACTTTTCTACACACATAAATTCGTAGGAACTTAGAATTACTGCTTGGAAGGAATCTCTGAAAATCACTCAGTTAAAAATTTTGCTGAAAATTGAGAGTATTGTTCAATTAGGCCAGGTAAGTCATGGCTTTGTCTATCTGAGGCTTGAAAACCTGCAAGGATAGACATTCAAGAGTGTCTCTGGGCAATCATTTCCAGCATGTACCGTGTTCTTACTGTGGAAATTTGTGGTAAATTCATGAATGATCTTCATTTTTCTCAGACTAGCTATTATAGGAAACAGGCTAATGGATCATGTTTTATTATGAAGTAGGTATCCTAACACAAAAATGCGATCTGTTTTGCACTGAAGACAGAGTTTGCCAAAGAATGGTTGTTAAGCACTGGAATTCAGAGGGCTGAAGATAATTTCATCAAAATAGTGACCTGCCGAGGTGTGGATCATTTACCTGTTTAGATGAAGTGCAAAAGACTGGGATGAAGGATGTGCTCAAAACAGATGAGAAAAAGTCAAACCAGAGTATCAGCTGGAGTGTCACAGCAGAGGACCAGAAAAGGATGATATGACAAGGTGACTCTGTATTTAGCAAACACATTTATATGGAGGGAGAGGAATGGAGGAAGTGAACACCTGTGTGTAGGAGAGAAGCTCTGATCATTTGGGTGTGGCTGCATTACCCACAGCAAGGAAAATCCTTGGGCACATATGGAAGTTAAAGGCAAGTGTGAAACAAACCCATCTTCCCCCAGTCACAGAAGTGTTAAACATTGTCAGAGAAGTGTTACTGACATCTTTCTATTCAGTCTCTGGAGTTAGAATTGCTTAATGCCTTGAGTCCAACAGCAAGCCTCTAGCAAGAGAGCTATAAATATCTTCCAAATGATCAGTTACACCCACATGCTCTCTTTTCTTTTAATGATAAGTTTTCTGGGGAAGAATTCCTTTCAGAAAATCATTTGAGAGTGCGTTGTGGGGGAAATTGGATCGGTAAGCAATCAGGGAGGCTGCTTGCTTGCTGACTGGAATCAAGGCAGCACGTTCTGGTACACTGCTCAGGGTCCTCAGAAAACCATGGGATAGGAAAGAAATGAAATTTTATTTGCCACCTCTGTCCTTCACTGTACTCAGCATGTTGTTCAAAGGGGAGAGGGATGATCAGACTAACTATACGTCCCTCCTGTTCTTTTCAATTAATAAAAAAAGATTACCATGGCTGGATTTGTGGTTTTGTGTGTGCTAGTTATTATGTCTGCAGAATGACCAAGTCTTTTCTAGGCGGCTGTTTACAGAGATCTGCTACCTGAGCAGAAGTTTCAGTGACAGGCTTACATTTCATTTCTGTAAATACCTCCTAATAGTTATGTCTAACATCCTCTGAAGCCTCTGGAAACTCCTGCTGTGGGGGCGATGCTGAACAGCGAGTCCCTGAGCCTGCTGATTTCTTCCTCTGCACAAAGGGCTCAGCTCCGCCTGCAGCACTGTGGGCAAGAGTCAGACTGGTGTGGCATTGTTCCTGGGCTTGGCACTGACATGCCGCATAATGTGATAATCCCTGTGGGTCAGATCTGTGCTGTCTTTGGCCAAAAAACTGTACTCGGAGGTAAACTTCTGACCTCGTGGCTCTTTTTCCCCAAAAAATGTTTTGAAAAGAAGTAATTGCTATCCTTTCATAAGCCATTCCTTGCTTGGATGATTTGATTCTCCTGTGTGCTACTGTGGCTTTTAAAAGAAACTGTAAACTCTTCATACAGCCAAGACACTCCAGCACAAACAATCGAGGAGGCACAGCACCAAGGCAACCGTGTTCTTCCAAAATAGATCATTCTGTAAGGCTTAACTGTAAAGTCTCGCCCATAACTCCAGCTCAAGCAGGGAAAATGGTGCTTTGTGTCTCACATGTTCACTATTAGAGTAATCTACTGAGAAAAAGGTATTTCTTACAGAAACACTTTTTTTTTTTATTTTGAGAAAAATTATTGCAGTTGAGACATTATGGATCTAACAATGAAGAAAAACTGGCATTTCTTGGTAGAATTTTTCAGGGCTTTTTGGTTCAGTGTTAGTTTATATAAATTCAGAGTGTATCTACAAGTTGAGACACGCAGTGTTCCATCCTTAACTTGTGGTTTGTGTGAGTACTTGAGGATGTGATGTGCTGAAGGAGCATGGGCAAAGAAGAGCTTTAGCTGAGAGACAGTCATACTGTAATAAATATTCTCTTTAGAGACAACCACTGTTGCAGTAAAACCAGAATAAAAAATTACAGGGGATTTTATTTAACAATGCAATATTTTTAATTTTCACATTACAAAAAAAAATTTGCAAAGACAAAGAAATCTTGGTATTAACCAGCATCTAAATGAGCTATAGTAATAGCTTCTACATGTAGGGCTAAAGAGCATAGTAGACTTAGTTTGCTTCCCACCAAATTCTGTCTCCAGTTTTTTAAACAACCTTTACTTTTCTTCCTGTCTTGCATTTTATAATTTTAATGTCTAATGATTGGACCTGCAACTCCTTGTGGATTCAAGTGAGACTGCACAGACATCTATCAGCGTGATTTACTGCAATCAAGTAATTCATCATTTGCAGACTATATCCTCATTTGCACCCAGTAATGGTGTTAAAAGTTATTTGCAAGTGCAGAAGTCTACGATTTAAGAGTCATGCACTAAATGTGCTTAAGAAAATGAAATAACTTGCTTTAAGAGCCATGTGATTCACATTTCAGAAACAGGTATCTATGTAGACATTAGAGTGGAAAACCAGAGCACTGAGGCAGCATGGGGTGAATTTTAGCTTAGGAAGAGGGTGAAGATCTAACTTTTAGCTTACTACTGAGGGTGAAGATCTAACTGATGAGGAGTGAGGTGAGAGATGGAAGCCATTTAGCCACATCAACTGGTGTCCCTTTCTTTTAACCTCATCTAGACAGACCTGGCCTCTCTCCTGCTGTGGTTGGTGGAAGTAACTTTGCTATTCTTCCTCTACCCTGGGCCAAAGCCCATGAGAAAAATGAGCTGTATTTCCTACATGAACACCCGTGCTGCTGTGCAGTGTTGCCCTCCATCCATCTAGCCAAAGTGAAGGGGCCATTTGTGAACAAAGGCTTTTCCTCAGACTCTTTCGAACAACCAAGTGCCTATGCTGTGCTGGCACCAGGTGAACACAGTGACTGAGATCTGGCTTTGGGCCATAAGGCACCACTGGGGACTGCAAAACTTGCTGGGCCACTAGGGCAGACCAGGCTCCGGCAGTTTGGTGGGGAATTTGCCTAATTTTCCTTGTATCTCAGGATCTATCAGAGCAGAGGTATCCAAATGCTCCCTCTAATAGTCCAAGCTCCCCTACAGACACCCCATGGCAGAGGACCTGACAGAACCATACGTGAACCATCAATTTCTATTTTCTAGAACTTGCCAAGTGGGAAATTGCTGCCTGCAAAATTTGCCTCTGGTGGCCAGAATGTAGACTCTGCTCCAGGCTGGCCCCAGCAGCTGCCAGGAGGAGCAGACCTGGAAGCCTGCAGCATGTACTCCTGCAAGCTGTGCCCTCCTTCACCACCCTGCTTTGTTCTGGCCAGCACCCTCTGGACTGCTGCACCTGCTGTGATTAGTCCTCCTCCCTTTCCACATGCATGAGTTGTCCACCACTTTTCCTTGATCCCTCTCTCCTCTCTGTGAATCAGCCATGTCATGGGAGTGGATATTGGGGTGGAGGAGTTTCCTCTTCAAGGCTATAATCCTGCTTCCTGTGTCTACTAAGGATGCTCCTCACCCAGAATGGTGTGCTGCCTTTCCTACTTGGTTCTGCTAGCAGTGCTTTTTGATCCACAACATTCATGCATCAGAATCAGACATGCTTCAATATGTTCCACCTTCCACAGGATAATACAGGCATTTCCGAGCTTATCACAAGCTGCTTTTGTGTAAATAAAAACAAAGCTCCAAATCCCCACAAGTATGAAACAGATGATCAGCAAATATGATTCTCCCCAAAGGCATGTTGTAAATTTCAAATGAATGCAGTGTTAACACAGAAATTGTTAGCATCGTCTTCTTCTGGCAAACTCATGACAGCAAGTCATGTGGTCTGTGAACTCCAGACCCATGTCAGGCCTGTCAGGGTGTTGTGGGACACCAAGATAATATGAGACTGAAGCTGAACTGGAAATCTGCACCTCTTCTTTCCAACGATATCCCACAAGAGGTTTCCAAAAAAGTCACTAATTAGCATCCAGCCCAGCAGCACAGATGTCTACCAGCATGCAAACACCAATACTACATGAGGCAACCAGAGGTTGCACCTACGTATGAATGTGCCTCTTGCTGTGAGACTCACAAGATACATTTAAGTGCAATGATGCCACCAATCAACTTAGCTTGCCTGGCCCATGCAGAAGCCAGACAGAACAGGACAAGGCTCCACCACAGAGTAAGGAGACACCGTGCTGGGCAAGCTGGTTCCTCTGCACTGCCAGCATCATTCTGGGTCCATGAGAAAGACAGAGGTGATAATTTTGCAGCAAAGGAGGATCAGAAAATCCTTGGACAAATGTGCTGATCTAACCTCATTTCTGCACTGAATGAAAAGAGGACATGGACTAGAGCATGCAGCTCCTCATAGTGCCTGTTCTTTCCCACCAGGCAGCTCAGAGTTAGCAAATCAACAGCAGAATCTGTTGCCCAGGAAGCATCCACAGCTGTGAAATGGATTTTTGGCTAATCTGCATGGTTTTCAGACAATCAGCAAGCTGCAGATGTGCTTAAGTAGCTGACCCTCCCACGGATATACGGGGGCATTAAGTGGCAAGATTATCCCAGTGCTTCATGCTCCTACTCAATTGGGAACACATATCATTTTTCAGGTTTTGAACTAAAAATGTGAAGTAAGTCATGACAGGAAGGTATTTAACTGTTGGGTAAAAGAGCAAATAAATGAAGTAAAATAGAACAGAAGGAAACCCCTCTACAGTAATGGCATCTGAAATCCTCAGCAGCCAGAGCTTCGCAGAGGTGCCAGCACACTGGCTTACTCTGAGACAAGCACAAGCTCTGGGTCTGGACCATCCTGTCTTCATGCCTCAAGTGGCTGTGAGAGGGCGAAATTGTTGGCTGCCAGAAGGGTGAGCTGAAGAGCAAGACACAAGTGCACACAGGCTTCGTGCAGGTGCAGTGGCCTGCCGAGCACTGCTCGCCATGCCTGAGGAGAACCCTTCTCACGTGGCTTGGGAATGTTTGGGACTGCAGCTCCGCAGTGCACTGGCGGTGTTAGCTCTTAGGGACATGCACACATGAGGGAAGAGATGGAAGGCAAATAATGTAACACAAACTGGAGACTATTATTGAAGACCAGCTATTTTTGCAAAATCAGGATCAGGACTGCTGAGTACTTTGTGGGTCCTTTACATCCTGCACACATCTTCATGACTCCTCCTGGTTCAGGGGGCATGTCTGGCCATCCTTTCTTCTTACCTGCCTGGGGTCCTGTAAAGTCTCCCAGAGACTTGCACACCTTCCCCTTGGCCCTGCTTTTTTTTTTTTTCCCACTGCTGGGAGCATTGCCTTAGCTGCACAGCTGAACTGCAGTTTCTGGGAATCTAACCATACTGTATCTAGTGGGTAAGAAATTTAGCATGGGATTACTGTGGGATTTTTTTTTGTAGCTTAAGAGTTAGAGTCACGGGTGTTTCTGAACTTGCATCACCAGAGCTGCATGTAGCAAATACCCAGAACTGTCTCCTTCAAAGTGTAGTCACAACTCTGAAAGGAAAGTATCCCACTTGGGAAGGCAGCATGCACTGAGGCTAGAAGGGAGATGCAGAATTGGGAGTATCCTATTGTCTGCTGCTCTAATACCCCACACCTCTTACTCTAGGGTACCTAACAGAGAGGCAGCTGAGCTATGTGCACACAGCCCTGAGGACGAAGCCTCCTAGGCACATACTGGTCCACTTGGCTGCTACTGAGGAATGATCTGACCATGCACAAATGCAGGGATGCAGGAGCCTGTCATTTGTGGCACCAAAAGAATATTTTTGAAGCATTGTTTCTGCTTAAAGTTCCAGCACTTTTATCAGGGGAAGGCAAGCCACATGTGCAATGTGATTAGGTACTATTCTTGCTCATCTGTGGGAGGCTGAGTGGGTATGAGCAAGCATAGGCAGCTGGCACACTCTGGTCTGCTCTGCACATGCACCTTCCTGCCTGATTGCTGCTCACTTTCCTGCTAGAAACAAAAGCTGTGTTAGAACTTGGATTTTGCCACCAAGATATGCCAGGGTAGGTGGAAAGGAAGTGCTAGTCCACTGACCAATATATGGCATAGCATGCTGCAAGCAGGCGTTAGGTGTTCCTGGTGCTTGAACCTTGCTCATATCCTGGTGCCACTGGATCAGGTGATGGGCAGCGCTGGGCTGTGACGGAGCCTGGAGGTGCAGACATTTTGCTGCCAAGGGCTGCACTGGCCTGGAACACTGTCACAGTGCAATCACCACTCCTGTTGGCAATGGCAGGCCAGCTCTCCAGGCCACCCTGTGCTTGTGTCCTCTCCCAGCTTCATGTCAGCCTCTAAGTAGGCATCCATGGGCACACATGCACCAAAGAGGGTCTTACTCCTTTGTTCCAGTAGAGTCATTTTCAGTCTTCCTGTCTTCTGGACAGCTATTTTTACCTGGTCACCACTGCAAAGCTGAAACTCAGCATTCGTGGAGTACCCCTGTTTATGCCAAGTATGGGGGAGTTGTCTTGGCCCTGCAGCTGAAGCTGTTGGAGACAGCATTTCCTCTTTCTGAAGATATCTAGGCAGATATCTGACCCAGCTGTGGGAAGGTGCTGGTGGCACCTGCCTAACATCATGCTGTGCCTGGTGGAAAAACAAAAGCTCCTGCAACCAACATTTAGGTGCACCCCAACAAGGCAACTCACTCTCTTGACACCAAGGAGAGTGTGGGTGAGTCACTTGGGCAAAGCCAGGATGTAGCATACTGAATTGGGAGCTACACTGCTGGTCAGAGCTGCTCGGAAGGGGATTGTGGCTGTCCTTGCCGCTACATAGCAGATGCCCGGCAGAGGTCTGAGTCATTGCAGGACTGTGAAAGTCTGGGTGAAAATCTGTGAACTATGATCCTGAAGGAGGTGAGCTCAGGGAAGGGCTTCCTCCAGAGGATGGAGCAGCAATCAGCAGGCAAACAAGAGGAGCAGACTGAACCACAGTTGGCTCAGTGGGAATCATTTTAGGACTAGTCCCATTCTGGTTTAGATTTAAATCACAGTGGACAGGTCTGTTGTTTTATTTCTAGGTTATCATATGGCTGTGGCATTTTGAGCTAATTTTAGTCTACCTTCTGTTAATTTTTAATTACTTGTCTAAATTGAAGACAGAGAAGGTAAGGCTAACCTAATTCTTTTCACATGCTCAGTCTAGAACAATGATTCACCCACAGAGAAAAATTGTTCTTATCCCAGCAGAATGATTTCACCTCTTGATTGTATTCTTCATGTCATGGTTAAAGACTTGTTTATGTTTCATAATGAATTTTCAATTTCAGGAAGTTCAAGCTTGGCTTCAAAATTGTGCTCAGAGCTGGAATTCCATTTATCAAACCTCAGTCTGGGAACAAATCATCATTCAAACAAGATTGCAAAGAAATATAGATGGTTGGAGGTTAGCAGTTATCACAAAATGTGTTGTGCTTCTGCTCTTCAAAAACACAATCTATAGGGTCCCTCATCTCTCCACAATTTTTGGGAAACAATTCACCTATCAATTCAAAGCACCTGCTCTTGAGCTGCTTCACTGCACAGCAACCACAGTTCATATCATATAGCAGAATAGACTATCTTATGCTAATGAAATTAATTCAGGCATACATAAAGAACAGCCCCCTGCACCAGCAAAGCATCCTGGATGTAACTGACCTCTGAATTGCAGTCATGTGCTACAAACTGGGTGGTGTAATTGAACCATGTAGACACAGATGTTACTGTAATATAATCTAGACATGTAGAGTGAAATTTTAATTATTGCTTTCCACAGCTATATCTACTAAATATCTCCTAAATAAAATAGAACTCAAAACAGTTTCTCTTATTACTGGTTTCACAAGAACTTTTGTGTGGTTAGTGCCAAAGTACTTTGTTGGATTAGGCTTTAAATGTCTCAGGACTTAAACTCCTCAGATGGATGGAGAGGAGGCAGTGAAATTGTTCAACACAGAGGACAAGAATGCTCCAGGAGGTCTTCTGTGGTTCTTAATGTAATGAAGAAATCACTCTAGACCCACAGAATACAGCTGTGGCTGTTTTAGTAACTTACTGGGTATAGAATAATTAAAAGCTGAAGAGAAGAAGGGTTAAGTGGACTATTATGGTCATTCTCTCAGAAGTGTAAAAATATTCCTTTTTATATTAGTCTTCGGCTGTTTGTTACCTGTCATCCTGTACTCATGCTGCTCAGGCTGGCAGCTGGAGTACTCAATCCAGCTGGCAGTGCCCATGAAACATCTTGTAAGAAACATCCCATCTCCAACAAGTCTGCAGTGAATGTTCACCTGATCTGAAGAAAAAAATAGCTCTTGACTGCCACAGACCACTCCCAGGTCTAACATTTCAATGCACAAATCCTCCTCTGAGCTGAGAGATTGCCTGGAACCCAAGGGTTTCTAGCACTTCTCATTCCTTTGCACTGGGCTGTCCACGGCCATGGAGGCTCTGCCCCAGCCCAGTCAGTGTGTCACCCACTTCCCCCATCCCTTCCACAGGGCGTGGTGTAACAGGCACCCATGGCATGATTCCCTCTAGCAAGCATCAGGGGAAACGTGTTCACCCCTGTCACACCAAAAGAAGGGAGGGCTTGGGGCATTCCTGAGGGAAACTGCCTGGAAGAACAGGGACCTGGCACAAGGCATCAGAGTGATCTGTGATGTGGTGTTAGCAGGTGTGTATAGGTATTTGTCTTGGTCTGCCTCATTTCTGCTTTTGATGGTCTTTTGAGATAGCATTGGTGGTCTCTCTCCCTCTCATCTGGCAAATATGTGTTGACCCAAAGAAGAATGGCTGTGGGGGGAAGAAACCACAGCTTTCCTGAACACACCAGTGTAACAGGATGCTTTGCAGGCAGATTTTGGGGTAAAGCCTGTCAAGCTGAGGAGGGACCTGGACACAGTTTCTCTGGCTCTAAACAAGTACTGTGACTGTTTGGCCACTGAATAACAGAGAAGCACATTTTCCTCCAGTTGTTTGGTTTGAAAGGACGTTTTTGATGTCCTGTTTTCTTTTATGCCCAATGACCATGCCACCTCAAGGGAAAGTCTGGAGACAGCCCTGTGTAAAGGGAGATGACTAGCAGTCAAAAAAGAGACTGGTAGGATGTTTAGCTCTGGGTTTTTTTATACCCAGGTATTCTCCAGGTGTAGAAACTGGGGAAAGATACATTCCTCCTATTTTTTAGCACAGTCCATTCTGTTCTATTCTGCTCTCTTTCAGTGTCCCCAGTCAGATAACCCTTGCCTGAGGGGTGTGAAGTGGTTGTGGGGGCATTGCTTTGAGCCTGAAGAGCAGAAGGGGAAAGTGCTGGGAAGCAATGGGCACCTCCAGGAAAACCCACTGGACCAACCTCAGCCTGAGAATGGGCCAAGGAAGCTGATGGCTGACGGGTGCCTGCTGCCCTCTTCACCATGGGCTTTGTGGCAAAGGGTGTTTCAGCAGCAGGGCTATTGTGAACTCCATCCACCGTGTCCTGTGGGACCTTGTTAGGTTGGTTGTGGCTGGTTGTCTTCACAGTGGAACTGCAAAGTGGCATCATTCAGCCCCAGGCTGACAAATTTTGTAGAACAGGTGGAGAAGTTTGTGTAGGTCTGTATTTTCTTGGTGCTTAAAGGCAGGGAGTTGTGTGCTGGGTCTTTTGCAGCCCTATGCTCAGGCACTGTCTTTCGTCCCCTCTGAGTGTTAGGTTGTCTATTGCAAGAAACAAACAGTAAAACTGGCAGATCAAGGTTCCTGGTTTTTATCAGCCTGTCCTCCTCTAGAGTGCTCATGGCTGAGAATATTCCATGGGAAGATAAAAGAATATAACTTGATTTACAGAATAAGCCCTGTTCTGCTCCCAGGTTTAAGATAGGTGTTATAAGTGTCAGCCCAGGTTTGCGGCCAGGAGAAGCCCAGTGCCTGAAGAAGGGTCAGGCAGGCTCTACCTTGGCTCAGTGAGGTTTTCAAGAAACTACTTCTTCCCAGAAAGGCACTTAACAATGAGGAGGAGCAGAGCCAGGGCTGGCCAAAGGCCATGTGGATCTACTTCTTTAGCACAATTCAAGTTACTCTAAGCTATGCTATTTCACATGCCTGCCAAGAGCTCATTCTCACTGCCCTATTGTTGCACTTAAAATGAATGCAGCAGCAAATTTTCTCATCAAACCTATTTTTCCTTCCAGTGAAACTTGTGCATGTATCATTCAGTAAAATTCGGAGGAGGTGGCAGTCAGTGGGAGGTGTGCTTGATGGGTCCTCTGGGGCCATCAAATCATATAGGATTGAGAGTTTTGGGCATTTTTATACTGAACTTCCTCAAGACCTTTTCCATCTGCGAATGTGCAGTCTTTCCCTCTATCTTTGAATAATGCTTTGTGTAAGAGAATATTCTGGATGGCAACAAATGAACCTTCAGGCAGCTCTAGAGAATGCAATGCAGAAAACAATGGGCTGAAAAAAAGTTGCTTTCTCCTCCAAACCCTCTCATGGCTTTTGATTGTCACTGCCTATTTGCTCGCTGGTTTTTTTCTTTTGGAAGAAATTTGGTTTGTTAACCAGATTATCTTCACTGTGAAATGATAAATGACTGCACCTCAGTTGCCAATAGTCCATGATGCCTGGAAAATAAATCTGTGAGTCCAAGTTGTTCTAACAATTTGCTGATTTCTTTGGGGAAATATGAACAAAATTAATATGATGCTTATGTAATCACTTACTAAAGCTATGACTAATTTGCATCCTGGTGGTGAAAGGAGGAGATAAGAAGATGTGGCATAAATTACAGTAGCATTTTTCTCTATACGTCTTTCTGGAGCCTGAGGGTGCCTGTTGGCAGCTGCAGAGGCGTGCCTCTGAACTGAACTGCAGTCGCACTGTTGCAGAGGTGATAAAGCTGGGCTCATGAGTCTCGACAGACACGTGCTGGCTTCTGACGGGCCAGCCCACCTTCCCCATGGCCCTGCTCTCTCCCTTGCTAAGAGATTGTTAGAAATGGCCAGTAGGAATTTCTGTGGACTTATTCTGAAGCAGTTGTTGGGGAAAATCCAGCCCTTCCTGCTCTGGTGCAGAAATCCTGTCCCAACCTGGCAGGAGTGTTCCCTGCCTGACATGCATAAGTCATCCAGACAGAGTGCTATTTTCTATACTGAGGCATGTATTCCTCCTTCCTCAACCCCTGAATTTTTTTGTTTTGTTTAAGGTTTGTGCACAAATGAGGGTACCAGCATTGATGGTGATGAGGCTGCACCTCAAGCAGTGTCCAGCTGTGAGCTCCTCACTACAAGAAAAATATTGAGGTGCTGGAGCATGTCCAGAGAAGGGCAATGGAACTGGTGAAGGGTTTGGAGCACCCTTCAAGTCATGTGAGGAGCAGCTGAGGGAACTGGGGTTGTGGAGCCTGGGGAAAAGGAGGCTCAGGTGGGACCTTACAACCCGAAAGGAGGTAGTAGCCAGGTGAAGGTCAGTCTCTTCTCCCAGACAACCGGTGACAGGACAAGAGGAAATGGCCTCAAGCCGTGCCAGGGGAGGTTCAACCTGGACATCAGGAGGAATTTCTTCATGGAAAGGGTTGTTAAACATTGGAAAGGACTGGTCAGCAAGGTGGTGGAGTCACCATTCCTTAAGGTGTGCAAGAAACAACTGGACATGACGCTAGTGCCATGGTTTAGTTTACAAGGTTGTGATCAGCCAAAGGTTGGACTTGATGATCTCAGAAGTGTATCCCAGCTTAAAAGACTGGGATATACTGGCATATATATGGTTGCCGGCATCTGGCTGCCTGCAGCACTGGGACCAGAGACACCAAGAAGCTTGTGACAGCAGCCGGGGAACATGACTCTCCCAAATTTTCTGCATAGCATGAAAGCAATGTGAAAAGTACAATTGCTTTTCAAGCTAAGTAATGAAAAGCCTCTGCCTTTTAGTATTGTTATCGTAAGTGGTGCTACTGGATGCTGAAACATGTTCAAATGTGTGGGAGGAGTGTTTGGTTAAAGCTCCACACTTCTCTTCAGGGCTGCTCTTGTCTTGGGGACTTTTCGTCCCCAGCCACCATGGAGCACTGTCAGCCTGCTTTCCTGGGTCCCTCTGCCATTCATTCTTCCTGCCCTCCAGAACTGGAGGTGAACTCGCACTGCAGCCCTTCCCTCACTGGGAATACTCATTTGGGTTTTCTTCTTTATATGTAGCCACCTAATTCTCCTACACCTGAAGCCTCCATCTGTGTTAAATTTAACTGGCAAGGACAGCAACAGGATCAAAAACATTTGGGAGGTGTGTGGGATTGACAGATAGAAACAGTGTTGTTACAGAAGACTATTTTTCTTAGGAAGTCAGGGTAAAAACAAGGTTAATGTATTCTTTCACAGTGTTGTCTGTATTTGGAAGGCATGTCTGCACAGGAGAGTGTGGTGCCTCACTGGGACCTGAGCAAGCTCCAACTGAACCTTCATATCAGTGACACAGCATCTATGGGGGTAAGTTTGAATACAGGCAGTATGTCTTCTGTTTGGGGCAGCTGTGAGGTTTCTGGTTTGGGAGCTAGCTTATCCAGTGTTAGACTGAGTAAGCTCTCCAGTACATTGCACTGTGCGATGCAGACATACCTAAATAGTTAATCTGAATGGTGGAACTCCCTTGAAAGCTGCTATCCGAGTGTGGATTAGTGGGCAAAACTGGGGTAATTTGAGCAAGAAACTTCTGAGATGCAACCCGTTTTTAAAAAATTCATATGCCATCCAAATGTTACTGCTGTTACAGTACACCATTTAATGGTTGCTTACATCTGGACATCACACTGTGCCTCTGATCCTCTCGGGGCTGTTATCAGGTCATCCACTTGAAGTATGGTGGTTGACATCCAAGAACATTTAGGGAGAGAATACTAGAAAAAGTAATTGGGTTATGGACTGGTTCTCTCTGGATTAAAGTGAGAAGGTAAAGGAAATTGGGGTTACGTGCACAGCAGGACATGGTTTATGGGCAGCTGGGGGGCTGCTGGTAGCTCTGGGGATATGAATTGCAGCATTGCTATGTTTCCACCTGCTGTCTGCAAGGGCTTCTTGTCAGACTTCAGCCCTAGCAGCAAAACTGTCATTCTCGGAGTCAATGTTTCAATGGGCTCTGAAACTCCCACACACGCTCCATCTGCTCTGAAAGTTGCTATGCCTTAGAAGGGAGAGAGGATAAATTTATTCTGGGGTCACTTGACACAGCATGTTCTGTAGATTCTGCCTGCCCCCCACACATATGCTTTTCATATGCAGATTGCTCTAAAACTCCAAATGGTCCAGCCCCATTAAGCCCAAACACTGATTTGCTGCAGCAGGTGTGTTTGGTTGAGAGGCGTTGTCCTTCTGTCAAAGGGACCCTGAGGTACGGACCACAGAAAGAGAGCTGTGTACAGCATTTGCTGAACTGTCACAACTTCTTCAGTGCATAGCAGGGGAAAAAAATAACCACCAAATCCTCCACAAATAGGCTCCCTGACCTTGCACCAGTCTTCATGTATGTCATGTTATCACAGTCCAAAAGCTTCACTGATTCTGTTCAAAGGGACTTGAAATCTTCCATTTCTTCAGAGACTCATTGCTGAGGGACACTTGACCCAACACTGAACTCCCTGTGGAGTCTACTGGGCCAAGGTGGGCGCAGTACTGGCAGAAGTGAGTGTTCCTGTCTCAGTGCAAGTTCACCCCATGTTGCTCTTGGTCTGCCACCCTTCCCCTTCCCCAAAGACTTCCTACAGTGGCTTGCAGGAGTGAGTGATGCCCTCTGGATGCTCTGATCCTCCTCCATGCAGAAGATTTCTGTTGGCATGAGCAGCACCAAGGAGAAGTGTGAGAACGGGAAGAGTGCTCATGTATGCAAGCTTTGGGCAGTTGTCCTGCATGCCGATGATGGACGGCATTTCCCCAGTCCTTTTTCTGCTACTGTTCTTACAGGTGATGCTGTGATGTGATGTCTGATTGGGGGGGAGACATCATACTACACAGGAAAAGCAACATTGCTGTCACTTTTTTGAAGCACCTGAAAAATGAATGCTATCAGGTAGTGAGGTTGATGGTTCCTAGTACCTTCCAAAATATGAACTCAGTGCTTAAAGACTTGAAGCCTAATTGACTTAAACCTCTCAATACTGGGAAATTTGAAATGTGCCTTCAGCAATATCACTTTCACAACAACCTTAACTCTTCCCCTAAAAGAAATGCTCCTCTACCCTTTGTGAGAGTTTGTCAGAGCGTCCCATTCCCAAACCTGTGGACAATAAAGTGGGATGCAGGAGTCCTGTGAGGGCACAGGGAGGCCTTTCCTTGCTTGGGAAAAGGACTGAGCTGAAGTCAGACATGATGAAGGAGGAGCTCAGTCCTGTCTTTGCTCACTTGTCTCACCCCAGTGGAGTATGGACTCCATAGATGCCCATGATGAGGGCAGAAGATGAGGGCATAAAGAGTGCCTACACCTCTGAACTCCTCATTCTTCACCAGGCAAAGGGATGGAGCTCTTCCAAGTCACTTCTGTTTGCTCCTGGAGCATCTCAAATGGAGAGCAGCAGTGTTTAATGATGTCCATAAATCATTAAATGAACAAGCAAGCTATAAAAAAACATATGCGAACAAACCCTGTACCATGATCTGTATGTATAGTTTGGGGTTGTAAAGCTAACACCAATGCGTTAGCTTCAGAAATATACGCAGCACTGTGCTGGAGATCAAGATAATCCGCGTTGGGAAATACTACTCTTGATCCCATGAGCTATTGTTATTGGCCTAAAAAATGCTTATTACCATAGCTACATGGAAGTTTTCAACCAGAGCTAAAGTTCGGGCAGCCAAGACTTAGAAATGCTGGCACAGTTTGTGAAGCAGGAATGCCAATTTCATCCCTGTTTATTCCAGTGGTTTTGTATTATATCCTAGCAGTCTTTATAATTCGAGAGTTTTGCCAATTCCCTTCACTTTTCCTTGTGTTTACCAGGAGTGTATTCTTTCAGGTCTTTGGCAGAGTGTATGAGAGCAGCCTGGCCTGGTGGAGTAGTGGGACAGGAGCCAGCACTGAGGGCTGTGGCACTGGGCACCTACCTCGGGTCTTCCGGAGCATCTCTTCCAGCAGTTTGTGTTTCCATCTACTACTTGTCAAGACTTGTTTCCAGCACTTAACCCCTGTCACTCCTCAACTGCTTTGTGCTCTTCAAGCCATATTAAACAAAGGATGTCACCACGTGAAATCATGCATCAGATAGCTCTTCTCTGCCTCAGCAGCACCTGCAAAGTGTGCCATTATCTGGGTGTCTCCAGTAAGGCACACTCCTCTGGAGTGACAGCCTCCATGTTAGTGCTGGATCCTGAGAGAGCAGGCCTCCCACTTTGCCTTCAGACACTGAGCTTTAGAAAACAGATATATTTTGATTGAGATGAAATAACTGCTACAAGTTTATACCACTTGGAGGGCCTTCCCAATAGGGCTATTTGATTTCCTCCTTTGATTACTCTTGTACAATACTGTATTGCCTGCTGCGGTGAGTGCGCATGCAGCCAGCCTTTGGGAGCCTGGTGAACCAGCTGGAATGTGATTTCCAGAACCTTTGGCAGGGAGAGAGATGCAGCCTTGGGGCTGCTCCCACTGCCTCCCCTTTTCACCTCCTGCGTCACAGCTCACAGGTGAAGGATGTTCCTAGTTTGGGTTCGTTGTTATTTTTCCCACACTGTAGTATCACAGAAGAACCAAGGGCAGATAGTGCTCTTTCATCTGAAAACTAGGGATGACTATAAACAGGCTGGCAGAAACCACTGTTATACAACAATACAAATACTTCAAAAATGTGCAAAAACTGGTGAAGGTGGGATTAAGATATACCCCAAATGAAATGATTGTGTTAGACTGGATGGATTTGGTTTGTGCCAAAGTCTTTCCTGCCTCCAGCCCACAAATAATATTGCCAGATAGTAAGGGGCTGAAAATTTCTGGTCATGTTTGAAAATGCTATTGCTTCGAGTGCATTGATCTGGCCCAAAGAGCACAGGTATGTTGGCACCAGTGCATACAGTCTTCTGCTAGTTACTAAAAAATTTGGGCCAGTTTCCTCATGTTGTGATACATTAAAATACTTGGTAATGTCTGATGTCTGACTCACGGCCATTCTACGGATTTACCTTAAGACAGGAGATACAAGATTGGAAGGGAATTTTCTGTATTGAACCAAAGGGATGGCTCAAGGGAAGCCTGCAAGGATTCAGTGCAGGAGAACGGGTGGGCTTTGGGTTGCACACCCTTAGGGGCAGTGCTGTTTTGTCATATCTGATTTCCATGGACATAACCCTGCAGTATCACTCCCAAAGATTTGCGTAGCAGCTTGAATAGGGATGCATTTTTAGCTGTGGCTGTCTGTAGATTAAAAGGTCAGCTTTTGCATCACTGGGTACACAAGTCATTTAGTACCATGAAATGTTTCACCAGCTTATGGTTTAAACATCAGTTTCCAGCTCTGAACTAGGGGTTCAGCAACATTGCCTTTGATTAAATGGCACTAGCAAGATTAAATTTGACCCCATGCATGTAAAAAGTTAATAAATTAAAGTTTGATATCCACAGCCATGCAGGGTAGGGTGAAAATAGGTAACCTGGTTTTAGGGAGAATGATTATTGCCTTCTCCTTTCATGACTTAGACCTTGGGGTGGATTATGTACTTCAGTGGCAAAAGGAGGAGGAATCCAGCTCTGAAGTACCAGCCCACCCACCTGTGATAAAGGCAGGTTTGCTGAGGGCCAAGAGTTGCCCCACTTCACTGGAGAGTCACACTTTTCTCAGGGATGATCATGCCAGAGACATGGTGGGGAAAGACGCATCCCAGCCGACATCTCATTGAGGAACGCACTGGTGCATTACTTCACCCAGCAATACCCCCACTAATTAAAATTTCTACAGAGTAACGCAAGAAAGAGTTTGTGTTAAATATTTCAGAAGCTGTAAAGAATGCATTAGAGAAGAGGCTTTTGCAGGCTGCAAGTGTTGTTCCAGCCACCCTGCACACCCTGCACACCCTGCCACCCTGTTTGAAGTCCCTGATGCCAAGGGGTGAGTATGTGACCAGTTCCCAGCCCGCAGACCTGTCACAGGAAAAACAGGTTCAACTAGGGAGGAATTAATTTAGTTTACTACCAATCAAATCAGAGTAGGATAATAAGAAATAAAAACTAAATCTAAAACTACTTTTTCCCCACTCCTCTCTTCTTCCCAGGCTCAACTTCACTCCTGTTTTCTCTGATCTCTTCTACAAGCAGCATCAGGGGACTAAGAATCGGGGTTGCAGCCAGTATATCACATGTTGTCACTTCCATTCCTTCCTCCTTGGGGTGAGAACTCCTTATGATCATTCCCTGCTCCAGTGTGGGCTTTTCTCTTCATGGGGTCACCATTCCTGCCAGGAGCCTGCTCTAGCATGGGCTTCCCACAAGGTCACAGCCCCCTTCAGGCACACACCTGCTCCAGTGTGGGGCTGTCCACGGGATGCAGGTGGATATCTTGGAAAAGCAAGAATGCTGTAGAAAACTGAAGACTCCAGGGGGACATAGTCTAAATCAGAAGGCCCTTCAAACGAAATCTATTTGAAAAATTAGGTTATCTGATGATCTGTGGGAAAAAAAGTTGAAATATACAGTGCCTGAACTCACATTCACATTGGGAAAAGTATGTGTGCATGCAATGAATACACTATATTCAACCGACTTTTCCAGAAATATGCACTTGAACAAAAGTATTTGCTGGAAGAAAGGCCAGAAAGAAGGCTATTTACATCTGCTGATACAGACAGAATGATTCAGGGTAATGCTCCAAGCAGAATAATCTCTCAGAGACATACTACTTCGATAACTGCAAGAATACAAGGAAAAATGGCTTAATTTTTCTGCTTGAGAGAGAAAGCAGTAGTCTGTGGCGAGGCTGCTAAACTAGAAATATCTTCTGATAACAATCGTATCTGCTCAGGTTTCTCTTGCACCTTGCAGCTGTCTTGGCACAGTTAAGAGATCTCCTGATGTAGTGAGTTCATGGCAAGATTACACCTTTGTAAGCAGTGGCAGATTCAGACATGCTAATTGCACTGCGGGGCTCAGGGTGAGAGGGGAGCCTGAGGCTGGGAGCCCAGGGGCAGTCTGGCCTCCCTGAATGCAGAGCTTCTGCCTACATGGAAATGAATTAGGTGCAGACTTGTAAAACAGATGTCTGCATTTGTGTTTGATTATGGCTTCATATCTGCAAGAGATGTTGCAGGGAATCTAGATCATCACCTTTAGAAGGTATATAAAAAGATTCTATCAACACCGGCCCTTGTGGTAAGGCAAATAGAAATTCACACAGGATTTCCTGTCAAAAAAAAAAAATCTTGACAGAGTTCAATCCTGTATTTTCTTTCCAATACTTTGTATTTTTCATATTCCCTTACTAGTATAAGGTGAAGAATGGCATTTACACGTAATGAAGATGTGGATCCTTATGCTTATGTTGGTTTTTTTTCCCAATTAGTTTAGTTCCTTCTTGCAGTTTCAGTTACTAGTTGTAAAATTTGATTGTCTGCTAGAAAATGTATTTGCTTCTGCATTTGATCCTGGATTCCCTGAGAGCACTCAGCACAGCTGTGCAACATGGAAAGAGCCTACAGGTCAGAAAACAATGTCATCTTCATGAGCTGCCTGCAGCTCTCTGCATGTGAGCACAATTTGGATAAAGCAGTGGCGTTTGCCTGCACAATAATTTTAGCAGAAGTGAACCAATTTTTAACCACAGTACTGTTCTATGTTATATTCAATCTACTTGCTGCTGATAAGAGGTCTCCACTCACTGCCTGTTTTCCTGTTCTGTAACTCTCATGTCCTTCTTTACAGACCTGGCCACCTATCCTCAAAATATTTGTGCCATCACAACGTCAAGTAACAATGGCAGTACCTAAAAATTGTTCTATTTGGAGGAAAAAACTCATGAGCATCTCCTTTATTTGCATAGCTTCAAATAGATCCAACTGTTACTTGTCTTTAGAAGCACTTCTGGAACAATGTTCCTCCCTTTTAGCATTCATCAGTTACCTGAGTACAATGTCACTTATCAATAACATCAGAAGTGGAGGAGCAATCTCTTTACAAACTGTTCTTGAGCCAACATATTTCTGGAACTGAACCCTCTTTAGCTTTCAACAGAACAGACTAGCTGCAAACTTACTTCTGGATAAACAGAGTATGAAAATGGAAGCTTCCCTGCTCTTTAACTCTTTCACATCCCTGTCTTTTTCCTGCTCTGAGTCATACAGGTACTACAGACCCTTCACAAGAACTCAGTGACAAACGTGCTTCCTGGAACCCTGGAACAGTATTTAATCTCAATAAGCGCTAAATGTATATGACTGCAGGTTTTACATCCAGATATCTCTTGAAAGTATTTTCCTCACTTTATGGTGAAATGAAACTTAGAAAGATGCCAGTTCTAAGTTTAATAGTAAAGACCATGGGTCAATATCCATGGAGAGAAGTAACGAGAGAAAACAAGGAAAGGAACTGGGGACTTCAGGTGATATTTCTAACACTTGACACACAGGATAGTTTAACCAATAATTGAAAAGATTTTGTAAGAGAAACTGCCTTTATTAGTACAAGATGGATCTTTATCCTTCCCGAGAAGCAGTTGCACAAGGTGGTAAGCAAGATCATCTGGATTGTGGAGAACAGAAAGTTGCTAACTTGTGCAAATCCAAGGGTCCACACTTCTAATTTAC
>VZRV01008316.1:222278-270170 GCA_013398115.1 Falcunculus frontatus | reverse complement strand
AAGTGCAGGACTCAGCACTTGGGTTTGTTAAACTTTATGTTGTTGGACTTGGCCCATCTATCCAGCCAGTCCAGGTCCCTTTGCAGATCCCTTCTGCCTTCCAACAGATCAACACACGCTCCCAGCTTAGTGTCATCTGCAAATTTACTGATGGTGGACTCAATCCCCTCATCCAGACCATCAATGAAGATATTAATGCTAATCAGTCCACATGCTCAGTCTTTCTTTTTTTTTTTTGAGACCCTGGGGTTCCTGAGTCAGTGGTTGGTGATCTCAATCTCCCTTGCAGGAATTACCTTTTACCCAGTCCAAGACGATTTCAGCACAGTTGCTGAGTTGACTTTTCTTGTGGCCCCTAAATGTCATTCTTTGTTTCCTTTATCAGTGGTACATTCTTCTCCCCAGGTTTGTTAACCATCCCTTTAGTCTGAGATAACACTTGGACAATTGTATCACCTTCATCTCATCTCAGCTCTTGTCAAGGTGGCTTAATTTACAGTCCAAGATCCAGGTATCCATGAAGGCATATTGGGGGGGAGGGGGGGGGGAGGAGATGCCCTCTGTCCCATAACTTGGGGTGATCTTTGTTTGACCAGTGGTGTGTGTGCGAGCAGCTGCTTTACAAATTTTTCCACAGTGAGAATTTTTATCCAGATGCAATACTCAGGATGTGCTAACCAGATCTTGCCTCTGCCAGGCCTGGAATGAGCACCATCCTGTTGCACGTCCAGAGAACATCCCTTCTGTCCTTGTCTAATGGCAAAGTCCTTCTGTGGCCTTAACAATGTTTGAGACGCAACTGTTCTCTTTAAGTCCTTACACAAGTATTTTTTCCATTCTGCCAAGTTTATTTCCATCAGAAATAATTGGCTTCTTGTGTGTCAATATATTTGAGATACATATACCTATGTGTCATACATATATATGTATGTGTTTATATGTGCATATAGATACATAAATATATACATAAATATATTTAAGATTAAATATATTTAAATATCAATTATCAAACATAAATAATAAACCATTATATAATAGATTTAATGTAGTTAATATAATAAATGTGTTAATATATTTATTGAATATATTTAATATGTATTTAACAGCTGTCTCTCTATATTTAACAGTAAAATGGGCAGAGTATTTGTATCTGTATTCAAAAATTAATATTGATAATTTTCCCTGATGTTTATTATTTAAGTGTTTATAGAAAGGTTACTTCCTTATACCTGATTTTACTCTCTTTATTTTAAGTGGGTTTAATTTTAACTAGATTTATTCTTTTAAATAAAAGTTACTGATGGTTGTAATAAAGGAGACAGCAATGAAGTTGAAAAGCTACAAATCTATCTCCACTGTGTCATACAGTAAATAGTTAAAATTACTGTATATTAATATTCATATCATATGATGTCTTTTTTATTTTTGGAATAGCACTCTATAATTTTGAGACGTCAGCCAATACAGAGATTTTGTTGATAGAATGCTGAACTATTTCTTGCTGTGTAACTTTTTAAAATAAAATCTCTGTGTTATGAACGAACTCCTTCTTTTTCAAGGATGTCAGTGAAAACAGGCATCCTAATTCAAATTTTATGACATCTTTATTTTTGAACTGTGTTGTCATAGTCATCATTTCAAGAATACATTTTGCAGATTTTATCTGATTGTATATTTTTAGATTTCATAACTGAGTAAATAAACTATAAAAATAATAATACATTTTAGGTTTTCTTTTGTGTTAGTATATAAAACCTCTAACAGAAAATAGTTTCACTGTAACTTCCTCTTTTTCCTGCAACGCTTTTGAAATAGCAGTAAATTATTCTTTTCTGTCTGTGGTTCATTGTTCTCTTCAGACATTTTCTACTAAAATTAACCAGAGCGGACTCCATTTTCTATCTATTCAATTGCTTTTATAAGATTATATCACGCCTGTTCCCTCAAATTGCTCAAGGATTCAGCACACAATACGGAAGAAAACCCCCACAGTCAAAAGTTATTCTACTGTTAGAGTGATATCTTCTATCACCACTGTCTTGCTTACCTCTACAATTTTGCTGTTCTGTCATCAGAGCAGGAGCAGTTCTTTTCTCTGTGTGGCCATGCTGAAGGCCACTGTGAAGTCTCTGCAGTACCTAACTTTAATGTATAAAATTAATGTCAGCAAGACAATTATTTAAGGCCTGTTCCTGAAAGCTTATATTGCTGTGGAACTGTAATTTAACTAAAATCTAACGAGAATCACTGACTTACCTCAATTCATTTGTTACACTTGCCTCTGGAGCTACCAGTTATTTTGAATCTGACAAAATGTGACTGTTTTCCTCAGTTAATTTAAATCTTATACACTCTTCTAGCTTCATACAACTGCTGGATTTAATTTGGCCCTCCTATCGAGTTACTTTCAGCCAGACTTGCTTATGTTCAAATGTCTGTCATTTTCTAATAGTCCTTTTTGGAAACAGAGTAGTTTATTCCATTAAACATATTTCCATTATGTCATTTACCTCTAACAGAAATACAGGAAAGAGCTAGCTCATGAATGCATGCACAATTTATTACAAATAAGAATGTAAATGTAAAGGGGATAGTATGGGATGGAAAAGATAATCATATACTTTGAGGAAGAAATGAAAACAAATTGTTTAAAGAAAAATAATTTACATGCATAAAATAATTGGGAAATAATTCTAATTGACAAAAAAAAAAAAAATCATGACATAATAGGGGTATTTAACAATAGAGTCATGAGCCTTTTGTGTTGTGCTTGAAGTTTCCAAGCTGAAAGTAAAATTAATCTGCAAAGATCTCATCCCTGAACTGAGGTGAATGAGCTTAATACCTCAGCAGAGACACAGAAAACCTATGAAACCTAGCCAAGACCTTTATAAACATATCTCTTAAATGATCTTGAAAACAAGGGTGGGAGAAGTGTTGTCACCCAAAGCCTTCTCATTTCCAGGCTGAACAATCCCAAGTCTCCTAGCCTTCCGTCATAGGAAGGCCTCATGGGAATCTCATGAGGTTCGACAAGGCCAAGTACAAGGTCCTGCACCTGAGTCAGGGCAACTCGAATACCAGGACAGGCTGGGGGACAGAGTGATTGATAACAGTCCTGCAGGACTGCAGAAGGATTTCGGGGTGCTGGTGGGTGGAAATCTGGACACGAGCAGGCAATGTACGTTTGTAGTACAGCAAGTCAATTGTGTCCTGGGCTGCATCCAAAGCAGCGTGACCAGCAGGGCAAGGGAGGGGATTCTGCCCCTCTGCTCTGCTCTGGTGGGATCATACCTGGAGTGCTGCATCCAGCTCTGGGGCCCTCAATACAGGAAAGACATGGACCTGTTGATGTGGGTCCTGAGGAGTGCCACAAAAGTTAACAGATGGCTGGAACTCCTCTTGTATGAGAAAAGTCTGAGACGGTTGAGTTTGTTCACCCTGGAGAACAGAAGGTGGGGAGATCGTATCGTTGCCTTTCAGTATTTAAAGCGGGCTTATGAGAAAGATGGGAACAAATTTTTAACAGAGCCTTTTGCTACAGGAAAAGGGGTAACAGTTTTGAACTAAAAGAAGATAGATTTAGATTAGATATATGTAATAACTTTGTTTGAGAGGTGTTGAAACACTGGAAAAGGTGGCCCAGAGAAGTGGTAAGATTCCCCATTCCTAGAAACATTTAAGATCAAGTTGGACAGGCCTCTGAGCAACCTGATATAGTTGAAGGTGTCGTGTTCATTGCAGGGGTATTGGACTACATGATCTTTAATGGTCCTTTTCAAATAACACTATTCTATGATTCTAGAAATATTCCCAACAATATACGTGTTCCATAGATGTCTGCTGTGCTGATAAATTTAAGGTAAACCAGAAAGGCAAAGTTTCATCACGATTTTCTCAGAACGAGAATTCATACCACCTTTTCCAGCCCTACCAAAGAGCTTCCTTTTACTACAGACCATAGAAATGGAAGGCAGGAGGGAGACCGCTCTACAAGTTATCTCCATCTGCTTCCCAGCCAGTCTCTCAAGCTGCAAGCCAAAATTAGCATGTCACCTCCCAGCAAGTCACAGAAGTATTACTAATTAAAATATTATCAACATGTCAGATTTGATTTTAATCAAGTAATTACTAGTGCTGTGCACTAGAGTAGAGCTGGAAAACACTGGAAAGTGCATTCTAATCCGTTTTCTTCATTTGTTTAATACACAGTATAAAATTGTTCCACAGTAAATCAACTCTGTCAACTAATTCAATTTTGTTTCCACTGTGTGACGGCCTCAATAAGAACTATACCTATTAGCCTAAGAAAGTGGGTAATGAGCTAGGAAGTACATGGAACTAGAAGTCCACTTCCATCTTAATACTTGATTTTTGACAGATTTATTAAAAATTACCTATTACTTTGAACTTACCTCCTCTCTGGATGTCATCCATAGATATAACAAATTTTAGATAAAAATTCCAACTTATTAATGAATGAAAATCCTGCGAGTCTTACTTTCCTAAGTAGCTTTTTTTATCATTTAACTGTTTTAAAATACAAAGAATAAACCAAAATGTTTTATAAGAAGTGTAAGAATATAAACATTATCTATACTGTGTTAGGTACATAATCTTTTTTCTGTAAGGTAGTCTAGATGGGTTGATTTCAATGGTAAAATTTACAGCAGATAATTTTAGCTGGTTAAAATTCATGCATTCAGTTTTAGTAACCTGGATGCCTAAGATCTGGCTAATGAGCTGAGGCTTGAGGTGGGCTCATCACCAGGTTTTAGATCTAAATTTAGTGTTCAAATGTAGCTGGCTAGGCATGAGTCCAATGACGTGATTCAGTTTCTAGAACACAGACATATACCATTAGGTGGAATGCTCTTGAGAAGACATCTGTAAGATGATAATTCTGACAACAGAAATTTATACTTTCCTGGAGTAGTATCTAGAAAGTAAATGAGATGTAGAAGAACTTGTTAAATAAAACTAAGTTCTCTTTCTTACACAACCGAAAATTACCTTCTACTGCAGTGGTAACTTAGACACTTTGACATGGGCTTCACCTATTAAACATATGGTTAGCAACACTGAGGTATTTGTAGGTCAACACTTCCTCCTGTCTGACTGATGTGACCCTGGGACTGCTAGAACAACAACGACAGGAAGCTGCATCCCTTTCTTCGTTCACATGTACATACCTGAACTTAAAAACCTAGATAAAGGTGTTTAATAGCATTTAAGAAGCCCTATGTAGATTGAGATGTCTCCATGAATGTGGCATACATGCCGCACTGTATATAAGTAGCTGAAATGGTAGCTAAAGAACATCTGGGAGTCACACAAAATCATCTAAGGCAGTTTGCTCTGTTTAGGATGCTGAACCAATTTCCAAGTACAAAATACAACTGCTGTATTAGGCATCTAATTTTACAGGCAAACTTGCCTCTTTACAAGCTGGAGTCCATCTTGGTATTTAATAACTCTTACCATATTGCCAATAAAAATCTCCAGTTTTCAGTCCCTTATTTCTCTAATTTCTATCTTTTCTAGATAAACTGAGGCATTTCATTTTTTTTTTCCCCATGCAAGTCCTCTATGATTACAAGAGCAATTTCTCTACACCTCCTTAGGTACCTCCTTGATTATTCAGAGTTCGCATTAGAGTAAGCAAATTGGCTTCAGTTTTATCGCACTATCTCTGAAAGTAGAACAATATAATTTCCTTTGGATACAAATCTAGTTCTTAGCAGTAGTCCCCTGTGGAAACCCAGTTTTTGGAAGAAGTCATTATGCCACGGATAAACTTACATGCGTATAAAGTGGCTTTTCTCCCCAGTCTATCTAGCCTCCAAAACAGGACGTCAGTTTTCGTATATCCTGTTCTGCCCTGAACAGATGACACCAACATGATACATGAATGAAAATATGTTTTTCCAGCAATCTGTAACTACACTAGACTTCGGTCCTTGATGAGCAGACCATTTAAAGGAACAGATTAAAAGATTAAAGTATCACTGCGAGACAAGGTGACAGGATCAAAGTACAGTTTTTCTGTGGCCATGTTGATAATAGGTGAAGCTTAAATTAGTAATATACACAGTAAGACAAAAGGGAATGAAACTAAGTGAATTTCAAAATAATTCAATTCAAATATATGCACTTTATAAGTTTTATGGTACTGTCCAATTATTTATTTTAAAAATTGTTTTTTCAAACTAAAATTCACATACATCAATCTTCCAAAATTACTGAGCTAAAGAACTACTACATTCCCTAGTATCCTTTAAGAGTTAAATGTTTTCTGATCCCTTCTTGACTTTTCATGCTGGAAATACTCAGGCATCTTCTGAATAAACTTTCATAGAAGACATTTCAATTTTGCTGAAGAAAAAAAGAATGGATTTATTTTAAATTTATCTGTCTATAAATAGGAACAAAATCACATTCATATATTAAATTCATTAACACAATATGTTCCTGAGGTCTTCAGGTTAATGAGTATTAATGGACAGAAAATCTTTACAGTGGGGGTGATGAGGCACTGGAACAGGTTGCCCCAACAAACTTCAAATGCTCCATCCCTCAAAGTGTTGAAGCCCAGGTTGGATGGGACTTTGAAAAACTTGGTCTAGTGGAAGGTTTCCCTGTGGCAAATGGCAAGTTGATTCGAAACATATGAACATTAAGGTCGCTTCCACCCCAAAGCATTCTGTAACTCTGTAATTCTATGACATGTGCAGAATCAGTGCTCTAACCACTGAGATACCGAGTGGTCTGGGTTGAACTGTAATTCAACCCAGAAATTATTCAAGTTTGTTTGTTTTTTAATAAAGTCCTAAAACAGTGGTGCATTCCCATGGAAAAAAAAAGTAATTGAGAAACCTAAAGTAATTTCTCTTTCACTGAACTAATGTTGGACCATATGTGACTGAAACTAGCCCCATATTGCTATCTTGAATCATAGAGAAAATAAATCCTGAGTAACAATGGGAGGTTATACACTGGGATTAAGAAGTGGGAGCTGTGAGCCAGATGAAGTAACAGCTTGACTAGAAACAAGTCTTTTGAGGCAATCTAACCATTCTTTATTGACTAATGTAGCTAGAAGAAACCTTAGAAGAAAGCCAATATTTGTAAAAGAACAAAGCTGATGATCATAACATACCTGTGACTGAATTTAAGGAAAAGGTCAAGAAGCTGGAGAGGTTTTCACTTAATGTTTTTGAGAACTAAAGAAAATTATGACCTTTTGCCTTGGATTTGAAGGTGAGTGTTTGCAAGTGAAGCAGCTACCATTCTGTAATGATTAGCTGATGTCTTTTACACAGATTTTTTAAACAAATGTTAAAAAGTGCTGCCTCAGACATGTCACTGATACATTTTAATGCCTTCAGGGAAATAATAGATAGAAAAATAGTACTTTGACATAAACTTAAAGTGTATTTCCCACTACCCTTTAACAAATTAGCAAAATGGACTTTAAAATAACATTTACAAAATCACATTTTGACCCGCAGCTTTTGCTTTTCTTCATCCAATGAAACTATTTTGAAAGACAAAGTTATTTTCTTTACTTCCATTTTTTTCATACAGTTCATGTTTCATTTGTAGTATATTTACTGTCTTTCACTTCCAGTACCCCTGGAAATTTATCTATAATATCTCATGGCAATAGATTCAAGTGTGTTCTGCCTGTCCAAACTCGCTCAACATGGCATAGCATTGATTCAAAGCCTCCTATGCTGCCAGCATAATGATACACTTAAGGAACTGGGCTAATTATATCAATCACACTGATGTCCAATGTAGCAACACACTTTTTGGGCTGAAGCTGGATTGCACCATGTCGTTTTGGAACATGAGCACTTCTGTTTAGGATGGTCTGCAAAAGTATGTATGTATGTATGCATGGAGGCATAACAAAATAAAGATATGACTCTCCAGTGTCCTTTTATCTTGGAAGGGAGAGTGACAGAAACTGACCACATCTTTCCAGAAAAGAGCTGTACCATCTTTCATGTCTTCTATGCAATACTTTAATTAGTATTTCCAGAATGTCTTTTGTCTTTTTTACAACAACAGCACAATTTTCTGTGTCTTGAAATGCTTGAGGAACCTTCAGGCTACTTTCCGAAAGTTTACTCTATAAAAGTTTGTGTAACTAATTTTCAAGTAAAATTCTTTTACTTTTTTTATTGTTTCTTAAATTTTCCCAAAGTTCATTACCTTATGTTTTCACTCTCCTTCATTTAAGTGAATGGAATAATTCATTCATATCTAATCTTCTGCAGGCTGGATGCCTCATCTCCCATGTGATACTATGTGGCTTTAAGAAGCACTATCACCTCTCCTAGGCACGTCTCGACACGTATAGGCCTACCTGTATACCTATACCCTTGGTCCTTGGGGCATTTTATTGCTGAAGTATAGCGTGAAAGTCAGTACTGTAAAGAAATTTCTTCTCTTTTTTCCCAAGCAAATGCTTTTAAATGTGTACATCAATATTATGGACCAGAGATTAAATTTATTCACTTAGAAAATTCTGAACTGTAGTCTAGACACGCAAAGTGTTTACTTTTTTTTTCTTCATTAAGAAAATTATAAATCAGGGAACAACACTGGAAATAAAACAGACCCCTTTGAGGTATGACACTGAATAATCTTCCTGTTTGGGAGCATATTACTAACAACTATTGTAAGGATGCTTTTTCCAATCAATTATGCATTTCTCCTTCGTGGGTTTCTCTTCAACATACATCTTTTAACTTAGATGTCAAACTGAGTGAGAAATTAATATTCTAGTTTGACAGATATCATAATCAACAATTTTGACCAGACGCTTTTGTTGCAAGCTCCTCAATAGACAAACAACAGTTTAGTTCTTAGTGAAATGACATCTCCCCAGTACCTGACATTTATCTGGGGCCCCTGCCGCTACAGCAACTGTGCCTTTTTCAAAAAAAATTGGTTCAGTTCAAGCAGAAACTATTTTTCATATCTCTTTTGAGTGGGATTAAAATATCGTCACTTCAGAGCATTGGAACTGTATTCTATGCGAAATATTTTAGAATATAAAAAATACTTCTGTTCAATACTTAAAACAAAAAATGGTATCTTAATGAAAGTTTAAAAACATAATTTTCTGCTTCTGAAATGAAAAAATATCATCAAAATTTTCTTTTTTACAATGCATATACTTTGGGAAGAGGGAGAGATATGTTAGTTAATTTCAACTCTAATGAATGGTTTTCAAAAACCATATTAATTATAATTGCCATTAACTGAGAAAAGCCTAATTCTGAAAATTACAATACAATGAGTAAATGCATCAAAGGGTTTAATAAAGCCAATATAGATAACAGTGGCTGGCTATCAAAGAGAAGAAACATTATTATTTTGATAGAATTTATGAATAACTACCTGCATTTCAGACATAAACAAACACTTCAAAAATTCTTGAAGGTATATTTCAGCAGACCCTGTGAATTTGCAGACGTGTAGCCCAGTTACTTGCTCTTTAATGCTTGCTTTCTCTGCTTTAGCTTGGGAGTTAACATCGATCTTACTATACTTCTATTGCTATCAGCTATAGTCCTCAGAAAAGTCATAAATTCAGCACTTAAACTCTTTCCACAGTAGCGAAGGTCTTATGTTTCTCTGGTTTCTGCATGTTAGTCTGTCAGTTTTTTTGGTATGTAGATACATTGTGATATTTCTTATCTGCTTAGAAAAAACCTTCATTTATGTTTGGCCAAATTTATTCATTTATTTTTTTAGGTCATAACGGAGAACCTTTAGTCCTAACTGTGCTTTATTCTTTTATATATACAAATTCTTACTGTTTTCTTTATATGATGTTCATATAGTCTCTTTTTAAAAGATATTCATAACTGCCCTCCGTTGCTTTACCTTCTAGACATCTTATGTCAGAATGTTTTTTTTTTTTATGTATATGTGAGTGTGTGTGTGTGTGTGTAGTATTCTGCTGAATCAATATTTAGCAACTTTTGTTATGTATCGAGCCTTTTCACCAAAACTGTTTCTTAGACAGTAATTTCAAGTGACTGTAATCAATTTTATTTGTGACCAACTAACAAAAACATCAAGGCTTTTCATGAAGTTAATATACAACACACCTACTACTGTATTTTTTGGCTACATGCAGTTCATATAGAATTATAAGATCGCGTCTTTCTGAGAGAGAACAGGGATAAATCTCCTACATTTCGGTTTTAACTCTCTCAAATTCACCTAGAACTTGCAGTGCTTTTGATATTTGTTTGGCATTTCAATACCAAGATTTGCAGTAACAGCCCCCTCAAGACTCACGTGTATACTAATGCACAATTTTATCTAATATTCTAAAACTTCAGATCCTTCCTCAGTGTTATCCATATTGTTGTCAGTCTACACATATCGCTGTCATTCTAGCAATATTTGAAATATGTGGGGGATTCCTTAGCCCTTTATTTCCCCTATTGAAGTTCTTGGCTCTCAGTAATCTGTTGCCCACACACATTTCAATGCTGTCATGAAATTTTTGGTTTTGTTTTTTAACTGGTTTTTTCCTTGTTTGGTTTGATTTTAAACTGGTTTTAAATATTTACATTTTAAAATATTGGCTCTTTAGAATTACTCCTGTGATATTATTTTGTTCTTTGCCAGAAGCTGGCCAACAAAGAAATCATTCTTTCTGAAGTAACAGTGCATAAAAAAAATCAAGCTACATGCTTATCATTTTCTGAATCTGCTAGTAATTTCCTGTTCTCTGGTGTTAGCAAGTGGATTTTATTCGATACCATATTATAGTGGTCCAAGACTCATAAAAAAAAGTACATCATTCTATGTCTCATTTTATAGATTAAAAAAAAAAAATAACTTATTAAATCATTTTAAAAACTCCAGCCATAAGCTATCAACAAAATTATCACTAAGACTGCAAATTAACCACAGAAAATTTCAAAACTGAGTTTTTATTTTGCTTTTTATGACGCAAAATTGCAAAACAGTATTTATGGGGACAAAATAAATAAGAAAGAAAAAGAGAAATATCATACAACAGTAGAACTGCTGGAAGAATTATTGATTTAGTGTTTTGCAATAAGTATTGTGGGCCAAATAGCAAAATTGCAAATTAAATTGTAAAATATTGTACTGGGTCTGGCTATGATAGACTTAATTTTCTCCATAACATCTTGTATGTTGCTATGTTTTCGATTTTTTAGCCAAAAGAATACTGATAACACACTAATGTTCTAGTTTTTGCTGAAGAGTATGTACAACATCAAGACCCACGTTTTTGCTCACCCTGTCCCCCCGGTGAACAGATTAAGAGGTGCAGAATAACCAGGGAATGGGCATAACTCTGCAGACGACTCAATCAAATCAAAGAGATATTCTGGACCATGTCATATCCAGGTGGGAATGACCAAACACCTCCCCTGAAGGGAGAGGGGAGCAAGCTTGACACTGTCTCTTGCAACAGACTGGATCTGTTGCATCTCTTTGCAGCATGTGCAGTGCTCTGGTGCAAGGCCTCAGGAATCAGTCTCAGGATATTTTGGGAGTCTTTGATGGATTATGCTGCCTCCTCAGCTGCTCCTCATGTGAATGCCCCATGGATGTAGTCTCCCTGGGGTGGGGGGTTTACAACTGAGCCAATTTACGCAAGGGAGGATGGGTGTTCACTCCCTCTGACCAGAGGTTATGCCACACCCCCAAAACTCTCCATCTCCCCCCTTGATTGTGGGGGAATCTGTGCAAGCCCGGCCTCAGCAGATGGGCCTGCGGGCTTATGGCTTCCCTCCAAACCAAACCAGGGATGATTTTCAGGAGAGCTGCTGGGTTTGATTTTCTTGTGGATACATTCTTCTCCCTCAGCCTTGCTTATTTCTCCCTAGACTGAGATAAATGGACAATAGTGTCACCTTAGGCAGCTTAACTCACAGTCTGAAGTTCCAGTTCAGGAGGCATCTTCAGGTGAGCTTAGGTGGTTGCAGCTTCTTTATACAGTTTTGCCATAATGGGCAAAATGTCCTTTATAACAATGTTTAAGCCATTAACGGTAACATTTTAGTCTCTCACATCTTTAAAAATCATGCAGTTCCATCTCCCCTGCTGGGTACATTTTCAATAGATCAGGTTGCTCGAGGCCGTGTCCAACTTGATCTTGAACTCTTTCAATGATGGGGCATCCACAGCTCCTCTGAGAACATCATTCCAGTGTTTCATCACTCTCAATGTAAAATGTTTCTTCGATATTCAATCTAAATCTACCACCTCTCAGTTGAAAATCATTGCCCCTGGTCCTGTCACTACAGACCCTGGCAAAAAGTCTCTTTTCATCTTTCCTGTAAGTCCACTTTATATATTCAAACATCACAATCAGATCTCCCCAGAACTTTCTCTTCTGTGGGTTGAACTGTCCCAACTCTCCCAGTCTTTTCTCATAGGAAAGGTTCTCCATTTGTCTAATAATTTTTGTGGCCCTTCTCTAGACTTGCTCCAACGAGTCCATGTCCTTTTGCTCCAGACCTGAAAGCAGGGCTTCAGACCTGAATGCAGTGCTCCAGGTGGGGTGTTACAAAGCAGAACAGAAGAGGGAATATAAGCTCCTTTGACCTGCTGGCCATGCTTTTCATGCAGCCCAGAATTCATTTGGCTTTCTGGGCTGTGAGTACACATTGCTGGCCTTCATGAGTTTCACATGGGCTGCCTCCTCAAGCCTGTAAAGGTCCCTCAGGAAGGCATCCTGTCCCTCAAGCAAATCAGCTGTGCCACTCAGCTTGATATCCTTTGCAAACTTGCTGAGGATGCACTCAATCCCATTCCCTATGTCATTGACATTGAACAAGACTGGTTGCTATACAGAGCTTTGAGGATACCACTTATTACCATTCTCCTTTTGGACCCTGAGTCATAGACTACAACTCATCGGATACAGCTGCCCAGCCAATTTTTTATCCATCAAATATTCCACTCATCAAATCGATACCTGTTTAATATATAGACAATGATATTGTGTGATGATGTGTGAGCTACTCTCTTCCACCTCAGTTATATTGGGATGTGATAGATATCTAAATCCCACTATAGTCAGTGAAGATTTTGTCTGTACAATCAGTGAAGCTTGGGCAAATTTTCAGCTGACTAAACACAGGAATTCTTTTAGGGTAAGCTGAATAGATTTCTAGATTTCATTAACTACAGTGGATCTTTGAACATCCAGCTTGCAGACAATCACCCAGCTTCAGAAAAGGAATTGTACATATGTTTAATCTAGTGCTGAAGTGTATTTCTGACTCCTAGGTAGTATGTCTAATGAAGTTTGTTTTACTTACAGAATGCTTTCTGTTAATCCTAATGATATTTTCTCCCTAAAGTGTTTCTGCAGATTTAAAATTAATATAGCTAGTGTAAAACCTGTAAAAAAATCACTTAACCACTTAAATTTACTATATAACTTTTCTGAGTTAACCATTGTTTAAATTGTTAGATGATTTTTTTCAAGATATCTACTTTGCTTTAAATGTGTTAGGTGAACATCTTTACAGAAGTTTTTGGTATTAAAACTTAAAAGATTTAAATTTTATCTATCCCTATTTGGGGATGGGGGATTTGCATCACTAACATGCATGGCTTAAAATCTCTCTGAGCCAAATATTGCACTTTTTCATGACAGAGAAGCAGATATTCCCCCTCCCCACCAAAATCAACCAGTTTCTGAGGTAAACCATTCAAGGACTGTAATTTTTACATAATGTCTTACTTCTTCTGTCTTATATAAAGAGAGATCCTTCCTCCCTTATTCTCTCTTCTCTCTCTAACTCTCCTCTCTTCTCTTTCTCTTCCTTTCATCCAAAAGACAGAAATCTCACTTGTGCTGAGTAATTGGATATTTTAAGGAAATCAGTCAAGATCTGGGAACGAACTACGCTTGTCTGTTGCATTCTACAGCTATGATGAGTTGAAATGTGCCAGCTGTACAGCTTGTCCACAGCTGTTGTCTCTCAAATCTTTTTATAATATCCATATTCTCTCCAACATTTACAAAGTTTATAACTGCAGTGAGAGTTGATCAAAATTATTCTAGTATGGAACACTACCAGTGTAATAGCTCTTAGTTTTAAGCTATGCATAAGGGAGTCTATGCCAGAAATAATTCTTCACATAATGCTTAAGACAGCACAGATGTCTGTGTTTGATCTAAGAAGGCATAATTAAGGAGAAAATGCTGACAAAAATAGACTATACATACCACCAAGTAAATCAAAGGGGAAAGAACTCTGCAGAGAAAGCTGAAATGCTAGTGTTTGGGGAGGTCAATGTGTAGTTTGACTGTAAACTGAAAGATCAATACAGAGGATGGAAAACAAACAAACAAATGAAACCACACATTACCTAAAAATATCCCACCACCACCAAAAAACCCCATTTGAATACCATTTGCTGATCAAAACTGAAACTTTTTCAGATAATTTTTTGGTGTGTGAATACTTGTACTACCAGTTCACAATAAACTGGGAGAAGAAAGCTTGTTCAGAAGGCAGGTTAAGTACAAATCAGTGTATGTTTAAATGTGTATATATGTATCAGAGTTTAAACTTCAGTGCTGAAACCGTAACACCATTAAATTTTGGACACATGGAGAAAACAACATACTCTCTCACCTGTACAAAGAGCATCTGTTTCCTTGCTTACTTAAATCTTTTTCATATCCCATGAGATCTGTTGCAGAGTCACAGGTGATGTGGCAGTTGCTGAATAGTTGACTTCTGTGCCAAAAATGTATGCAGTCTGACATGCTCCTGAAGTCTAGGGGGAACCAGACAACTTGCCTTTGTCTATTATGATAAATAAATAAAAAAATAAAACAAACTATGGACATGTCCCTGGCTCTGAAATCTAAGGTGGTACATATTCATTTTAATTTCCCGTATTTTGCGTTAGACTCAGTGGTGCATGTATACCAGACATGCAGTTGGATGGACTCAAAACCAAACTGGGAAGTATAGAGATGAAAAATATGTGGTGCTCAAACAGTGTTTAAACTTTTCCTTTGTCTATCTTTTCTTCAGAAGTATGGATATATATCCTGTGAGAATTCTGATGCCCCACTGAAAACAAATCAGCTGTTGGGAGGAATGGGTTAAAAGCAGAACACTCTCGAGAAGGATTGTAAACCACTCAAAGGACTTTGAATCTTGAAATAACCCTTGACAAACCTGTGTGAACAGGTGGCCAATGACCCTCCAGTATAGAAGAAATTCAACAGTGCCTGGGTCTCTGGTTGTGTACCACTGGCTGGGCATTCCTTCGGGGATTCCCCAGTAAGCATGGAAACAGATATTCTTTGTAAGCAAGGCAAAGGAAATATGTTGAGTCTGTGTTTTAGCTGTATATTTCTGGTCATCTTGGCTGCTGGCCTGTGCTGACTCACACACCAACTTTTAGAGATGTTACAACACACAAAAATAGCAGAACCTGTAATAACTTGGTTGGTTACAGGAAATAGTGTGTGATTTCTCTGTAGAATCACGGGATGGTGTGGGTTGGGAGGGACCTGAGAGATCATCTATTTCCAATCCCTCCTGCCATATATGCCAGTATATCTATATGGTAATGTGCATTTTATAAATCTATACAAACACATACATAGATACACAGGTGCAGAGAGACACATGCACTTATATAAATAAACAGCTGTTTTCTTAAAGACCAGGAGCTGGACAAAGGTGATGCAGGCTCTAGTTTTTGTTTTATGGTGAAATCTTCTGTGGGAGAGGTGAGGAGTGGGAATTTCTCTCCGACTTGAAAAAAATTAACTGGGACTGCACAGCTAAGAAATCTTTTTGGAAAAGAGGATACAATAGTAAAAAAGAAATATAGACTGTAGGGATGACAACATACAGGGTCACTAAGGGGAAATTCAGCTCTTGAATTTCAGACAGCATTCTTTGGCTTTCCAGAGTTACAGGATTCTTTCTTGCAAATGTCTCTGTGGAAGGGCTTTTAGCAAGGTCAGATGACATTTATCTAGCTGATTCAAATGAATCTCTATATCCAGCTGATCCATGGTCCTGCATGACCAAGCATCTGCAGCATCTATAGTTATTCTATTAAGAGGACCACATAACCTCTCAGAAATACCATAACTATTTGTAAACATATGTACTCTTTGACCATTTATGAATATTCAGAAGCAGTTTATGCTCATTACTTACATGTATTATCAATACGGAGTTTGGTCAGTTCTGCAGCAGAAACTGTGTGGGATAGTTTTTGAGATGGTCAGATTTTCCATGGTAATCATCACATTTAAGTAATTTTTAACCATCAGTTCTGTTATGAGGCTTTCTAAGGCACAGTATGAAATATTATGTGTCAATATATGTCACCACAATTTAAAAAAATAATTATCAAAGTTATGAATTATTATAAATAATCATATTAAATTAAATTTTAAAATTATATTTTTTTTCAGAGAGAATTTTGTCAGAGAGAATACAGAGAATTGCAATATTTTATATGTCGTTTACAATAAAAATTTTAAAAGACATACACTCTTCAGTAAAAAGGAAGAAAAAAATAAGCATACAAGCAACCCTGATAATTTAACTCTATTCGTTAGAAAATCAAAGATATACACTTATAGCTCAGTGATGAGTTTGGTTTAGCTTTTTAGTGACATGAAGGAACAAGTCAGACAAAAAAGTATTTTTTACATGATGAATGAAGAAGTATTTGATCTATGCACAGCAGATCAAAGGTCCATGTGTATCTGATAAAATCCTCAGTGCAAAAATCAAAACCAATCAGACAGTAATAAGATACCAGATTTATATTGGTTAGTCTTCTGAACATTCTGGTTGTGCACTGATTTTATCAAACAAGTTGAGGTTAACTTCCCTGTTTCCAGTGGCCTGTTGGAACTCCATTACTGAACAGGTGAGACAGTTTAGATGTTCTATGTGTTTTATCTAGTGGACATATATAATCAAGTGAAGAAAAAGATATTTAGCTCTGACATGAGGTCAATATAAATTGAGATAAAAAGTGACAGAACTTTGGCTTTTTCACCTCCATAGCTTCACTGCCTTTGATTTCACATCAACATAGTAACTCAGGGCAGAATGTGGCCAGCAGGTCAGAGGGAGAGATCCTTCTGCTCAGCCCTGGCGAGGCCACATCTGGAACACTGCATTCAGTTCTCATCTCCATAGTTCAAGAACGACAAGGAGCTACTGGAGACAGTCAGCGGAGGGCACAAAGATGGTGAGGGGTCTGGAGCATCTCTTTTATGAGGAGAGACTGAGGGAGCTGGGTTTGTTTAGTCTAGAGAAGACTAATAGGGGATCTCATCAACACATAAATACCTAAAAGGAGGTGTCACGAGGATGGTGCCACAATTTTCAGTGGTGCCCAGCAACAGGACAAGGAGTAATGGCAATAAACAAAACCACAAGGAGTTGTGCCTCAACATCTCCATAAAACTGCATCTTCAAAATAGTTTTACTCCAAGGTATAAGTAATGTATAACATTAGATTTATTTCAAAGTTTTTCTGCATCTTTCCATTCACCTGATGCTTGAAAGAACTTGCCAGCTTTGGGAAAACAGCTATTATGATTAAAATAAAGTTACTATATACTGACATGTAGAAAAATGTATTACTTTGATCTTCTATACATTAAAAGGTGATGGAGACAAAAATGTGTGTCCAAGCAAGACACGTATAGATCAACAATGCTTAGCTGATGATGCCAATGAATGTTTCATATTTGGGAGATAGCAAGTTGCTTAGAACAAAAAGTGGCAAAAGGAAATATTTCAACTTGATCCTGTAACTTTTGGTCATAGTGATTACAGCATTTGCTTACAATAGCCTCACAATAGTCTTGAAATACTTATGTCTTATTTATTTCAATAAGAAAATCTTATGCATTCAGATTTTGTTATAGAATTTAGATGTATTCATAAGATCTCTAAGCTTTAAAATTTCAATACCTAAAATGGAATTTATCCTTTAGTCTTTCCTAGCTCATAAAATGTCTGTTTCTCTGGAAAAAAGAAAAGTTTGGTGAAGTTTATATAGTTCCATGAAAGAAGAGGAACCCACCCCATTCAAATCTCCAAAGACTTCTTACACAGTATACCAACCCACTTAACCCAAAAGTTTCGGTAATGTTCTAACTGCTTCAGGATATGATTTAAACAATTCTTACAGTGATATATTTCTTTATCTGAGAATAGTGAAATGATAAATTCTTTGAAATAGCTGACTTAAAAATATAACAATTAGAGTGTTGACTGAGTACTGAGCTATAAAAGCTTGTGTCTGAGGTACATGTTTCCTCTGATGAAGAGAAATAGGAACAACAAGTGCTCAGTCTACTGTCACTTTATCCAGGGTTTTGCTTGTAATGACTGGCTAGCCATAGTGTCTTCTGCACTCTTAGGTCCTGTCAAACTATAAAGGACAATTCCTTGGATACGCAGTATTTTTTATTTATAAGACAATGATTTGTGCTGTTCTTTACTACACTACTTCTTTTCTACTTTTCTACACTACTTTTCTACAAGTCACAAAATTTCAAGGAGCTGAGTCTATGCAAAACTCGTATCTTCAAGTCTGTTTGGAATTAGTAAAAAAATCATAGTAGAAGAGAGCAGGGAAAAAAAAGGGAAAACTAAATTTTATAAAAGCTAGCTTTAATGGAACAAATAAACAAATGAAAGAAAAATACTCATTCCTATGACTTGTAAATTGATAAGAACATAGTTGATTATTAGGCGTTGTAGAGAAATATTTCTTCTAATTAGCTCTTTTTGGTAAACAAAATTAAAAAGACCAAAAAAATTAAAGCTACTTTCTATCACTATAATTATAAAATGAGTAAATAAGCAATAAATGAGCTTTTGAATTTTAACCTTAAAACTTGGCACTCTGTGAACTAAACTAGGCTTTATATAAATTTCGGTTATATACTTCCTGCAGTATTCAGCAACTAGCTTGGTTTGTCTCGGCTGGTTGAGAGACCCTTGTGAAATTTACAGAAATTGTACAGGTTCAGAAGTTATTCATGGGAAGAGGAGGGGAGGTGTAGAAAACTAGCATATGGTTACAAGCACCCACACAAAGTTTAGCTCATTTCTAATTCTCATTTAATTGAATAAATAAGTGAAACCAAAAAAAAAATTTAAAAAATTTAAAAAATTTAAAAAATCTTCCACACCCCATAACAGATTAGTGACTTATCTGTACTTATTATCTTAGAACACCATGCAAAGGTACTAAGCTATCCTGCTGCAGACTGTGTGCTATAACATCAACTATTTCAAAGAGTTAAAGTCAGAATGAAGAAAAACAATTTATTTTTCCTAATTGAATTATTGATCCATTATTCTTATTCCTACCCATTTAATCTTATCAGAGGTGACAAAAAAAAAAGAAATCTGTCTAGTAGTACACAGTAGAAAGAGGAGACATCTATGGCTTTGTGCTTTTGTACAGAAACATGCTCTGTATTAGGTATGTGCCTGGAGTTCTCCTTCAGCCCCAAGACAGTTTGAATTAATTCACAAATGAAAAGTTGACCTAGTGTATAGGTGGAGAGAATTAGCTGAGTGTACTGAACTTCCACTCTTCATGCAGCAGTTGGTAATGGAGTCTGTTAAAACTGGTGAGGAATGTTGCAGTAAGCATCTATGTGCTGAAACATGCATAATAATGATCACAGTGATCACGTCAGCTGAATTTTCTCAGATGTAGGGTGAAAGAGCTTATGAAAAAGAAAGTTGAAAGTTGAAGTTGAATAATCAACTGTTAGGGTACTCACTAGACAGGAACTCTTCTGTTCAAGTCTCAGACTGATAATTTAGGACTGATTTTGAGGTTGAAATAATAAATATCTAAGCCTGTGCTAGTCAGAAAATATTTCCTTCATAACCAATAAAGATAAATTTGCAATTAGAAATCTGCTTTATGTTAATATGAAACAGACACCTAGAAAACTTTAGATGAATCATAGCCTGGAAATGCATTTCCATTAACTATGCAATTTGAGAGACATAATTTAAAAAAAAAAAAAATTAGGATGTTGCATTTATGTTTCTAATCAATTTTTCAATGTGATCTATTTTTTCTTCTGACTAGTCCTTTTCAAATGTACCTATTTTGAAGCCTGTGTAAGCCCTTACTGTCTCAAGGTTGGACTACTAAGTGTTACCGGTTACCTGACATGCTTTACAAGCTCAGTTTTGAAAGAACACCCAAGATTAAACCAGACAATTTAAAGTTCTTCTCTTTAGAGAAGAGTTCCAGAGAAAACTAGCAAATGTGTATTTATGCAGCTCAATGATTTTTAAACAGCACTGTGATTTTTACTTATTTTTTAATAAGTGTGTAAAAGTGTTTTTAATGCTGTGCTTGATTCTTTCAGAAATGTTGTACCTACGAAAAACTCTTATGTGGTCTTAGGAAAGCTTTATTTTTAGTAATTGAAGTGAAAATTCATATTGCAGTGGTTCTGCAGTAATTTGTGACCAAGGAACGATATGGCATGAAGGACAAGAAGGCCAAACTATGGAAGGATAAGAGATGTATATATATAAATCTTCACTCCACATAAGAGAATGAAGTTTACTGATGAGGTAAGAAATGCTTAAATATTTTTGTTAGACAATCATGAAATAAAAGTGCTCAAGTCCTCGTTGGGGAGTGAAATCAGCATCAACCTGATGATGTTGTCCACAAGGTCTGTCTTGCTGAAAGGGTATATAAGTAATCGGCTTGTTATGTATCTTTGCAGACTCCTTGAGGAGCCATTTATGGAGGTAGGAGTCTGCCCAAGGTCTTTGTAAAGTTCAAGAAAGGCAAGTGCAAGGTCCCCCACCTGGATCAGGGACACGGAAACGATCAGTGAGTGCTGGAACACCTCTCTTATGAAGAAAGGCCAAGGGTTGTTCATCCTGGAGAAGAGAAGGTTCTGGGGAGACCTCACGGTGGCCTCCTGGTACTTAAAGGGGGCTACTGAGGAAGATGAGGACAGGCTTTTAAATAGGGCCTGCTGAATTAGGAGAGTGGGTAGTGGTTTTAAGCAGAAAGGAGGTAGACTTAGGAAATAAGGAATAATTTTTTTTTTACCATGAGGGTGGTGAAACACTCTAACACCAGGTTGTCCAGAGAAGTTGTGGATGCCCCATCGTTGAAAGAGTCCAAGGCCAAGTTGGACAGGGCATTAAGCAACCGGATCTAGTGATATATGTCATTGCCCATGGCAAGAGGTTTAGACTGAATTAATATTGAAGGTCCCTTCCAACCCAAACCATTCTATGATTGCTCATTAAATCTCTTCATATTTAAGCACAATTATGCATTTAATTTGCCTCAGGGAGTAAGATAGAAATTCATCACCGGAACCCAGTTAGTCTGGGTATACACTGAAACACTGACATGCTTCAGAATAGGATGTAACTAAATGTAATCAAAGATTTTCCCATTCTATACTCAGACAAAACCTTCTCATACTAGGATTTATATTCAAATTTTCAGGTTGATATTCCATATATTCTAGTATATTCCATACTTCTCAACATATATAGGAGTAAAGTGTTCATGCTTTAATGATGTAAAATATGTTTTAACTATGCCTGCAATTTTACTTTTTATCCTTCTGATTAGATCAAAATAGAGATAGTAATAAACTAGAAAAATTTCTCTGCAGTAATTGTACGGTGAGATGTCGAAGGGGAATTTTTATCAGAGATGTTGTATGCTGACAGTGCAGAACATCTCCAGAAATTAAAGAAAGTGTAGTCTTGATCATCTGATAATCCTTGAAAAGAACCAAATTACTCAAAATTTCATTATAGGAATTTTTTTATGTTTCTGTGTCATTAATACATAGATAACACAAGACAGACTAAACTTTTGCTCTCTACATAGTATGTAAGTAATTGATGACAATTCTTTTTTTAATTTAAGCATGAAACAGTCAAGGTTTGGCCAGCATTTAGTCTCCTGGAAAACTAACAACCATGCAATATATTTCAATTCCTAGATAAATACTCCTCATCATAAGAAAATATCCTCTACAATGTATATCTTTCAAAGGCATATTTCAAAATTAATCATAGTTAAAAAGAGCTAAGGACGTGTTGGTACATTATATGAATATATGAGTTAAAACTTTAAACCCACCTCTAATTATTTTATTTTCCTTGAATTAGCTAAAATTAGTATTTCTGAGCTTAATTTTCAAAGGTGCAGTCTTTGTTGTTTCATCAGCATGTGTAACTTAAAGGTCAAAGTAAATGGAATTCAATCTAGGTTCTGTCAGACTTCACTTCTCCATTAAGTAAAATGAGCTTTGACTTCAGTCTCTTACCAATAAGCAGGTTCACTGCCCTGAAAATTTAAACAGAAAATTATTTAAAATGAGATTTTCTTATTAAAGTATGAGTTATTATAATGTACCCTCATAGAATGTGTTTGATGCAAAATTAATGAAAGACCCCATAGAGGAGAAAAAGAAAAGACTGACTCTCGGGCTTAAAATTAATTTAATGTTTGTTTAATGAAATTAGACTTTTACCTTTTTAATACTGTTTCTTCCTTTTAAAAATTGTTGTAATGACTGGAATTAATATGATATTAGATTAAAGAAATTAATTTCAGGGAATGAATTCAGTCTTTTCAGTTTAATAAGTTTTTGTATATGCAACAGCTTTTAAGAGAGATGTTCCCCCCTGTATTTTCAGGAGCTGAGAGTAAAAAATACTGGGTGATTTTATAGGTTATTTTTGTCTTTTATGGGGGTTTATAATCTGTTCTATCTTCTCTATAATGAAAGGAAATGAAAAAGAAGAGTTGTCTTATTCAAACTAAAATGGTGTAAGTCTCAAATCAAGTCTGCTTGATGAATTTCTGGTGTAAAAGACATATTTACTTGATTACAAACAGCTGAAATGGCCATATGGTTGAACCATCAGCCAGGGAACAAAGTAATTGTCCCATGGATAACAATAATGTGAATGCTCCCTTGAAATATTCAGCATCATTTCCAAGTTTGAGGCATTTTTTCATGTGGTAATTTCTCAGTGGATTTTTCCTGGCTTCTAGCTTGTTAGTGAACATCACCATGTTATTCTTTTCTGTAAAGTTTCTTCTATTACATGTATCCTAATTAAAATCAAGGGTAGCACAAGAAAACATTGTTAGTTTCATATTGATTGTGTCTTAGTTTTATTTTTAGTATTTGTAGGGTTGTTCTTATGCTTCTATGCTTTCCACATTCATTGGAAATAATTAATCACCTCTACTTAGTATTAAAAGAAATAAAATTTGAAAGAGAAAACTATTCGTGTTATTCTTGGTTAAATAAGAAAGAATAATCATCTTGGAAACTCCTGTCAATGTATGCAGCAAATATACTGCATGCAGACTTCTATAACTGTTCCTTTAAAAAAAAAAAGAAGAACTTTAGAATTCACTTGCTTTTCTATTGCCACATAGCTGTTTATTGTCTACAGAGAAAAGGATTGTTAGAAAATATCTAAACACCTTTATTTTCTTTTTTCCTCAAGTCTCTGGAAAAAATATGGTTCTCTGTAATTACAGCATAATTGTACTTAAATAGCTTGACATACCTCATATCTAGCTCTCAATTTTAATTAAAGTAATATTTGATGGCAAAAAGAGTGTGAATTAAAAAAATCTTTGGAAGAGAAAAAGAAATCATACTGCTGAGGTATTCTGCAGGTGAGGTAAAACATGAATATTTAATCTAAGGAGCTTAAGACACAACCAAAAATAAATATATATAATTTTAAAATGGGCTTCCATTGGGGGTATAAAAACCCAAGACAACAAAAGAAAGAATAGAAAATTTAGATATTTACTTGGAAGAATTAAAAACTTGCAAAAACCCATGGTTCTGGAAGGAGTTAATGGGATTATAGGTAGCAAAGTAAACATGGGTTTGATGATGATGGATGCCTTTGCATCAAAAAAGAGACCTGTAGGTTTTGGAATTTATATGCAATTGTATCAAGAAAAGAAATGTCTAAAATATTTATATTATATAAGTTCATTGTAAACCATTACAAATATTATATCTACTAGAAAAATAGAAATATTATTAACAATTTGGAGAAAAATAACAAATATTAAACACTCATTAACATGATAATCTTCAGAGATAGTAAGGGCAATAAAAAGAATCTTATGAACAACTGAAATTAGCATAAAACCAATACTTGCTTGACATTTGGAGAGGAAAAAAGGTGGTGTAACTGTGTGGAGAGGTGGGTTTTTTTCTTCTGCTTTTCATAGAAGAAGAAAAATTTATAAATATATTAAAAATATAGTAGATTTCTAATGAGATATTTGGCTAAAAAAGACAAGGCAACAAAACACTTTGTCTCTATCCTTATTTCCTATTAATATACATAGATCAACAAGGCACTCCAAATTCCAATACTAGTACTAGCTTTAAAGAATAACATCTACCAAAGTAGACACTATGTATTTAACATATGACCTTTACCTTCTTGTTTAAGACTGCAGTGGCTGTAGACTTAGCAGGATATTCTGAATAAAGCTTACAACGGACCATGTGACGTTTGAAGACCATGTAAAACTGGAGATGCAAGCAGGCCCAAACAGCAATGTATTCATTCTCCACAGTCTTTACTTTCAGGATCTTCCTAGGTGCTTTCTTTTCTGACTTTGTATGAAAGCTTATTTGCTGCCATTTTACTCAGCCAGTGTGCAGTTATTAAAAGTTACTCTCAGTTTGCAAGAGAGAGCACTGTGACCATAACCTCTCCTTTCAAGGAAGCCTTTTAATTCTCATTCAGTTCTCTTCTTTTAACTGAGGTTGGACCTACATCAAGAAAGAATAATATCGTCATGCCCTTAAACATAACCTCTTCATTTTTTCCTACCGCCTGTAGCATTCTATCCTTGTCCCAGGTGTACAAGGTCAAAATCACGGTCCCGCCTACACTGTTAGTCACAGATGGCCTCAATGTGGGATTCCTATGGCATTTCTGATCCAGATTAGATAGCCTTTCAAGTTGTGTGACTGAACTACATATGAAATTTTCCAAGAAAAAGATGGTGTCAGGACTTCATGTTCCCTCTGAAATTCTCAGGAGCTTAATGTCTCTCCTTTGCTGTGAGTTGTCTGAAATTTCAAGCCATCTTTTTGTTTCAATAGGATTTTGCCTAAGGATTTATTCTGACTTGGCAGTTTTTGTTTGTTTCCCATCTTCTGGAAAGGTTTAAATTTTGACCCAACAATAACTTAAATGAGAAAGGTAAAAGCCAGACTTTTGCCTTGGGATCTTTACCTCTAAATCCAAATAAGTATGTCACTCTAGTTATATTTTTGTGTTAATATGTTTTTATTCCCTGGATATTTATTAGCTACATTGTAGATGACTAAAACGCAAGCCTCTGTTTTGAAGAGCAATTCATAAATATCAAACAAGAAGATTTAGTCTGTAGCTGGATTTGGTATAGTGAGCATTCAGATGGGTAGCTGGCTAAATTGATTTTTTTTATTGAAGATAAGAAAACCAGATGGTTCATCACAGATGAATTAATATTTGAAGGGACTTAATGACCCTCAGTCATACATCCAAGGTTCTTCATGTTCAGTGAACTCATTCATTCATCTTTTTCCATATTTATTATAAAGCATTTTTAGGTTAAAATAAAAACTTTAAAAATAAAATAAAAATCTTATTGAATTATCTGTACAGACTTAAGTTTAGCATGTTTGGGTGAGGCCACACTTCAGTCTATTTTTCCACTGCATTTTTTGACCTTGCAGAGATCACGATTCAATACACATAACAAAGCTATTAAATTTAGGCTGTTCCAAATAAATACATAGAAACATAATCAAAAGATAAAGTCCTTCCAAAGGACATGTTACTATGATTTCCTTCTTCCCAATCATGAAAATTACTCATACAAACATGTATTTATATATCTGAAGTTAGGTTAAGAAGTGATGGATCAAAAGAGGATATCTGTGTCACTTAAAAAGTCATGAACAAAGCAGTCATATATGTGGTAACTCTGTGATAAAGTTTAGTGTTAAAAGAGATGAGCAGGCTACTTCATTTTGTAAATACTAAATTTCAGTGTTGTGTCCATTCTGTTTGGATGAATTATGCTATTTTAAAATTAAGCTTTAAAGATACTTGTGGGTCACAGATAGACTGAGAAAAACCAACCTCCCAAATATTTCTCCTCAGCTTTACCTAATGCTAAGTAAAGAAACAGAATAATGTTATTTGTAATTGAAAAATAAGAATATATTAAAATGGTTCCTTAATGTTCCTCCTATCCTGAGAAAATTATTTTTAAGTAGTGAAATAATAAAATGAAATTTAAAATCTAATTAATTCAAGTAAAAGGGCTATGCTGTCCTCAGAGTTTATCATCTATACAAGACAGAAAATCAGAAATGCTTACTTGAAGCAGATTCTAGAGATGCCTTGTCCATTATCCTTCTCAAAACAGGATTATCATCAAGAAAAAACCAGAGTAGTCAGATTTGAAGCATGAAAAATCCATAGACATGGTCTTTAAAGCATCCCCTCTGGACAATATTTTACAGTGATGAACTTTCTGCCAAGTTAAAAGGTTTTTTCTGATGTCTAATCTCTCCCTCAAAACAACTCTGCTACCCCATCTGCAACAATTGGAAGCATTTGAATCTGATTTCTTTGAAACTCCCCTCCAAATAATTATTAAATCATCAGGCTCCTCTCTACCAGACTAAATGAATCCAGTTCCCTCAGTTTGACCTCCTTCATAGGTCATGCTCTAGTTCTCTCACCATCTTGGTAGTTGTCCACTGGGACCTGCTCAATTGCTCAACATTTTTTCTTTTTTGAGGCATTTTTGTCATGGGGCCAAGTAAAATAGAACTGGGCCCAGTATTTCAAATGTAACCTTCCCAGAGCCAAGATGAGATAATAATAAGAATGGGATAATAATTTCACTCAACTTATTGGTTCTCTTCCTACTAATGTAGCCCACTATGCACTGAATCGGCAATGAAAGGCACACTTGGGGCTTACCCTTATCCTGGTATTTTTAGTAACACTGAGGTCCTTTTCAGCTAAACTATTTTTCAGCCGTTTTGCTCTCATGCTGTTCTCAGGCAGATGGTCACTCTCTCTAAGGTGCAGAACTTTGCACTTTTCTGTTGTCAAGATGAACATGCAAATTTCATCGTTAATAATGTTGAAAATGTCGTATGTGCATCCTTCTGTTACAAGATTATGAAAATATTTCATCATATCAAATCTTCATCTATTGTGTGATTTAAATGTGTACATAGCATATCTTTTCCTACATATATGTGCATTAGCCTAGAACCCACTGAGCTGATGGAATTTTAGGTGAACACTGAGATTCACAACTAGGTCAGTCCTGAAGCAATATTTACGTAGCAAAACGTATGAACCCAGTTGACTATTTCTGTGCCCAAAATGTTACAGTCCTATGTTGTGTACAGGAGACAGCCGAAAAATTTTAGTCATTCTAGATCATAAAAAACTATAGTATATTCTATGTCTTGTTGTACAGAATGAATATACTCAAGTATTCACGGAGTTAGGATTACACTGGTCATGTTTAATACCAGTTTGGTGGAATAATTTCATAGTTCTCCAAAGCAAGGTTCGCTGTGCCCTTCTGTGTTGCTTCTGCTGGTCTTACTAAGCTGCACTTTCATCATGTCCTTTACTACCGGGTTTTAGAACGCTTAGAAGTCTAGTGGTTTCTGCCCTCCACCGCACCTTTTTCTTAGCTCCATCTGCAGTCAGTAGTGATGTGACAGTAATATCTCAGAGCCTGGAGTCCTTGGTTCTACAGACCAAGTTTAACACTAAGGCCCTACAAGTAAGTAGTAGACTATTACAAATTTTTGATGGTAAAGCCCTTCATAATGACTAAATTAAATTGAAATGGATTTTTCCCTTATTTTTTAACCTATATGTAAGGAGGCTAATCAAATGTGGTACAGTTTCAACCAGGTTCGAACTGCCAACATTTCAGTGTAGCATTTTTGATGGATGTGGAGAAATCCATTCTAACATTCTGTATGCAAAATATTAACATATACAATATGACAATGAAATACGTGTTCCTGGTGCAAGTTTGAACAGCCCGAATTAGCTATGGCAGTTTACTGTGTTTCACTGGGAAGCTATACGCTGTAAAATTTTAACTGAATTCAGGAATATTCTTCAGTTGTTTGTCCTATGAACTTCTGAGATTGTTTACAGTTTCCCTCTAGCAATACAAAATGGTTTTCTATGGTATTGACCTTTAAGACAAAGAAGTCTTTCTAAAGTACTAGAAAGAAAACAGCTGATATAAGCTGTATGAACTTTAAAGGAACTAATAAGAAAAAAACCTACTGCAGATGTGAAAACACAAAGATTCATATTACTGTGCTTTTATCATTTGTTATGTGAAAGTAGACTAATGTAATCCTCCTCAGTGTTGCAAGGCTTAAAAGACCTAGCAAGTAAGTTCTACCTTCAGAGCTAATGTAGACTCTCGAGGGAGGCAGGACTCCTCTTCCTTGACCTTAGGCATTCAAATATTCAGTGTTAGGTTCATTTTTGGCCACAATTGACCTAGGCTTATTTTACAGGCAATAGATAGATTGGTAATCTCCCAAGGAAATTAATATGGTCTTAGATCAGAGCTCAAAATTCCATTAATTGCCATATAGAGCCTTTATTTCTCCTACTGTCTCTAAGAGGAGTCTAGGATAATTAGGACAAAATTAGAACTCAGAACATATTTCTGCTATCCACACCTAAAGTGTATTTGAGTTGGGGTGCTGTAGGGTGCTTGAGATATTCTTGTGGGCATATGAAAGAGAACATAAAGACAGTTCATGGGTTTTCTCCTGAAAGGACAGGTAGATGTGAGGTAGGATACCTAGTAAACTCAAATGTTTAGGGGTGTCTACGTGTGGGCAACTGAATTAAAACCCCCAGACTCTAAGACAGCAGAAGTCATGGCAAACATCCACCGTCCAAAGTTTAAGGATATTTATTCTTAGGTTCTTAAAGCAAATTTTAATAAAAATACTTTTACCTTTCATGACGCTCCATTAATTGAACCTGTTTCTGACACTTATAAAGAGTGCTGGCAGAGTGCTAGACCTAAAGGTGCCTTTCAAACATATTTTGTTGTTTTTATAACATTGTTACATTTATTTAAATTAGTATAACCAAAGCCCATAGTGAAATAGCCAGGGTTATCAATGTCAAACATCAGACACATCCATGCTCTAACATGTTGAGATTTACAGAACATTTGTTAAATGAGTGGTATTTCAATAGCATTTAGTAAATTGGAAACGGAATTAGATTAAATTCAAAACTAGTAGTAAACCACAAATATGTTATAGAATTCAAGGCTGTATTCTTTTATATCATGTTTATACAGGGCCTAAATATTTTTATTCTGGTTTTATAGCAATTAACCACTGTTTGAAGTATTCAAATTGCTTCACTTGATTTTTTTTTGTCTTTTTTTTTAATCTTATTTGTCAAAGCTGTTAGCCCTTCATAGACAATAAAAACATTTCGTCAAAATTGTTTGCCATGGTTTATCTTCTTAATGATCTGTCAGGATACACAGCTTAGCAAAAGATATAATTGTGTGTCTATATGGAATAAATAAAAATAGATTTGATATCACCCACACAGTCAGGCTGTGAGCATAAGCCTGTATAATATTTTGTTTTGTCATTAATATCCTTTAGTTCAGTACTCAGAGTTTCTGAGTATGCTGGGATGTTTTCCAGTGGAATATATTAATGCATTATGTTACTCGTAGGAAAATGGATTACTTCTGACATGCTTTTGATGTGTGAAGTATTTTCTTGGATAGGAGAAAGATTGTTCATCACAAATTATAATTAATTTAGCAAAATGAACATTTCATCCTCAGTGTCTCCATCTCCTTATACTTTGCTCTACTGATGCTTAGTTTTACATGTTACTGTTTCTATTCACTTGCCACAACTTGTGCAAGAGACAGTTATATAAATAATGTTTATAATTGAGTTATTCTGTTTTCTCTGATTTCACCAAAATTTTATCTAGTGTTTTAATTAAAACATATATGTTAGATTGTGTTGCCTTTTCAGTATTTTCTTTAACATTTACTATTTTAATTAATTAAATCACTTTCCTAACTGATCAATGTCTTATTCTAAAATCAAGCTAATTTTCTTCCACTCTGGGCCGCAACATCCAGTTCTCCAATTCAAAACCCAGGTATGGCCAACTCTTCCGTAATGTCTACACCACAAAGGGGAAGCGTTAACAATGCACTTGGATTTACTGCAAGTATATAACTCTAAGTTTGATGGCTTTCTTGATATGAAATTTTACAGAAAATGGGAACAGAGAAGTTGCTGACTTGGTTTTATTAAATCATTTTGTGTAGTAAAACACAGGATATCACATTACCTATTTGGGAGAAGGTGAGAATTGGAGTAAGAATTATGTGATGCAAGTAGTTTTTGAGATGGAGAGTATGCTTCAGACCCAGGCTATTAGCGGTATTCAGGCAAGATCAGCTCTGAGACTGATTCTGATTAATAATTTCGTAAATTATTTTTTTGCGGGAAAAGAGTGTGTGAAGGAAATTTATTCGTGACATAAAGCTGAAGAAGATCTAATGTATCAAAGAAAATCAGATGACTGGCTAGAAAGTGTGAATTCACCTTAAAGAACAAGCTAATGAACATGAAGTAAAAATAAATGCTGCAAAACGTGAGGAAGAGTAACTGAAACTTAATAACAAACAAACAAAAAAATTGACTGTAAGATAAACAGAAAAATCTGCAATATGAGTCCTCTTTGTGGGAAGTGGCTGTCTGTACAACAACATTCAAAAGTACCATAGGCATATTTACATATTCCCATTTCAAGACTCAAAATAAGTTTTCTCAGCATTCATTTTACGAAAAAAAACACGAAAGAAATTATAAGAAAATAGACTGCAACTGTGCATCAGGTTTTGTAGGGGCTTGCTGAGTTCAGTAGCCCAGTGGAGGCAAGGGTGGTGTAGCTCCACGTCCCCATTTGGTTGTTTTCCTGCATTTTTTTCTTCTCTTTTTATTTCCCACTGCTTCATTCATACCAGTTTTCTAGAGAATGTATCTTAGCCCGAGTTATTCTATTGATCAATACCACTTTTTCATTTGGGAAGTGGGGATACTCTTCTAGTATCTCAACCTATATAAAAACTAATTTCAAGCATTTCCTTATTTTTTTAGGTTGTTCTGGTAATAAAAGCGTCTCTTCATTTTGTGTTGTACTTTATTTTTCATCATATTTCAAATCCCAGATGTCTTTATAAAATTCTAGGACTTAAAAAAAAACCCAAAAACCACACTTCATTATATTTCATCATAATGAGCATTAGCTTACTCATCTTCATAAATAAAGTACTCTGCATTGCCAGTAAAGCAGTATTTCCACATGAAAGATAGTTTTATTCATTGCATTGAATGTACCTTTCCCTAAAGAATAAAAGGCAAGAAAGATTTCCTATGGTTCTTTCTTCTCCCTTTTCACTCTTGCCTGTGTTTACTTTAATCATTTAGAGGCTAAGAAACTCAAGATTAATTCCCTTAGAAACTGAGATTAAATGATGGACAAAGCATGCAGGAAAGTTCTAAATAAATTGCATTCAAGTGAATAGACTAGAAGTGTTGCCTGCAGATTGCTCCTTAATATAATTCCAGCATAATCAAAAAGCAAGGTCACATACAAAGAGTTACCGTCAGCAGTGGTAGGGCTGGCTCTCAGCAAGACGGCTCCAAATAGATGTTAAATTTAGTTTGTACTTTATAAAACAATGTAGCCAAAGTGTATCAAAGGCTAATGGACGTTTCTAAAACTGGTGACATTGGGTTCAACCCACATCCAACCACGTGATATGCTCAGTTTAAGTATACACACATGAACACACAGGCACGCTATGCAAGTGTGCAAGCATTGACACATACGTACATGGCTTCCACTAAGAAAAAACCACAAAAACAGCTATTGACCAAAGAAGTAATGACAACACAAAATGCGGTGTGCACAGATTACAATGGGAGAGGAGATGCCAGTTTCCATTTACATACATTGAAACAAACTTTTATTTTCCCAAAAGCTAGTTTGGTCTTTTTTGTTGAAATGGGGATGTTTTAAAAGCTAAAACTGTCATAAGTGGAGAAGCAAAACAGCTCAGTTAACGTGCTGCTGGTTTTCACACAAGGCTTAATGGGGCATATATATGACAAAAAAGATGAAAAAGATGTTAGTGGCACTTTTTGTTCGTATTTCTTTAATTTAAGGAGATCCTTGTAGCTTTTTTGCACAAGATATCAGTTTTGAGGATAATCAACTTTCACTACTTGCTTTTCATAGAATTGTTGAAAGACTTGAGTCCTAATGTTCAGCTCAGATTGATGCCTGAGATGGCCACCTAAAACAGAGACTAGACAAGAATAAGGAAATTAAGGTAGGTATTTATTTGAAGGGCCTTCAAAAGTACACCCTAAGCAGGTCAAACTCTACACCCAAGATGGACGCAGAGTCATGAATTCTTCACACTTTTATGAGTTTGGTTCATTTGCATATCAGGGTTAATTCTTCAATTATAACTTCAGTTCATGACGTAATTTCCCCAAGTTTATCCCCCTTCTTAAGATGTTAGTTTACACATTTTGGGCCTAGGGCAATCTGGGTGTCCTTGGAGAGCAGGACTGGAGAGGTTTGTTATGTCTAACCAGCATGAGAGAACAGTAGTTAACAGGGTACAAGAAACTTCAGAGTTATATACTAGGCAGTAAAGGACTTGAAAAATATAAAAACTAACACCGTAAGTATCAAGATAATGTCCTTCTGTGCCCTCTGGGCAACTTATTTATTTTGAAAATGTGGATCATGGCATGTTACGACATAGCTTAATATTTCCCTATAACAAGGATCTACTCTGCAACTATTACTACTGTCTCAATCAGACAATGGAAAAAAAAAATTGAGGACTTTATCCTGCTTTAACCTTTTAGTAGAAAAGTTCAGTCCTGTAGATGCTTGGAATGGACAATTTATACCAACTCCTTCAGTACAAGGAACTGCATTATTACACATTAAGGTATCAAAAATACAAAAATAAGTATACCATTTTAAAAAGTACATTAAATTTAAGCCATGGAGTTACCTTGTTTATAGAAAGAAAATGCTGGAGCCACAGGAATGTCAGTGGAAATACTCATAGCCTAACATGTATTTTTATAATGTGAAAATAAAAAAGAAAATTAAATTCTGAAGTGCAGTTTTTCCAGGGAAAGTTGCATTAATTTTACATAAATGTCTTGATTTATCTTGAATAATGACTAAACCACCCTTACCAGGAGGAACATGAATACTGACACATGTTTTTATTGAGACTACAATGTCATAAAACTGATTTACTCAACAGAGAGAGGTGAAAAAAACGTAACAGAAAAACAACAACAAAAGAATTGTATTTCTGAGGGGAAAAAAAGAAGAGGCAGTTTTCTCCAATAAGAAAGACAGCAGTTCTGGGTTTAGCATTTGTGTGCTGAGTTTGATATAAAGGATTAAGGAAGCTTCTGAAATCTTCTTGTTTGTTAATTTGTTTGTTGATTTGTATGGGTTTTTTTGCAATCCAAAGGACTTATTTTCTCTGTATAAACTAATAGTGTTGATTTTAATTTTAAACTGAAATGATTACCAATGACACCAATGATTTAGTATTAATTGCTGATGCTATATAAAACGTATGGGTATCTAGTAATGAAAAGATTATGTAGAAAAGTAATAAAAATGCACAACATTTTAAAAGTGTTTTATAAACAACAACCACTGTTTAATTTTAATTTCTATAAAGTTTTGATGTCTGCAGTAAAAGACTAATACTAAAAGTGTTCACTTAAGTATTCAGGAAAACAAAAAAAGGGGTTGAGCCTGACTACTCAGTTATCATGACTGGTACCTTATTCAGATTAACTTATCTTGAAGGGAGCTGAAACCAAGCACACATCTTAGTTTACCATCTCAAACTGATTTGAAGGGGGAGTGGAGAATGGCTTTAATGCTGTTTATATAATGAATGTTTTTGCTGTACAGCCATTTCCTTGACTTCTCCTGCTGCTATGAAAGGTCTGCACCTTAAAGACAGACAGAGTCCCATGACTGGAGAGGAAAAAGGGGCACAGGGAATTGCCAAGGAAGGTGCTCAGCTGTCACCAGTAGTGTTTCTGTGATAATAACAACTAGAATGAATGGGGCTAACAGAGGAGAAGGAATTATTGTCAGTCTTGCTTTGGATAAACTCTGGTAAGACCTGGTCAAGAACAAGCACATCCAAGCTGAAGAATGCTGGCAAACACACATATTAAAAGACTAAAGACATAGCATGAGTCTTCAGGACTGCTTTGAAAGGAACAAGCACTTTCAGGTGAAAATCCAGTTACAGAAAGTGTTGGGGTTCTGCTGGCATTACAGAACACACTGAGATTCCCACAGACCCATATCTTGGCCTGTCAGCCTGTCGCTATCCCCATGTCCCTGCTGGCCAAGCCGGAGCTGTGTCTGCAGTGATCTGCCATCCTGTGCTGCAATTGATGGCAAGAATAACTTCTCAGGTTGAACCAAAAGTTTCTAACTTTTCCCCATCTATCTGAATTCACCTCTCTTCTACTTTCAGACACTGTGCAGCCAACATGCTGTCATGCATGGCATGTGTACATGTGTTTAAGCTACCATGTAATAATTTTTACTGCATTTTTAAGAATACAGTTGCAAAATGACCCAATCCTTCAATTTTCCTCATACTTTATCACATAAAGAACACCTTATTGTATAAGAAAATGACAAACTTCCATAATTTCCTGCTTTGTGTGTATGCCTATTTACCTGTACTTATATCTAGCTTCAGAAGTCACAGAAGGAGCAAAGAAGTTTCATACAGCTTGAATTCTTGTCTGACATGAATGCTTGTCAGACAGGTGGGAAGTGAAATCAAAACAGATTCACCAAGATGTACTCTTAGTGTCAACACCTGAATACAAAGAATATATATATGTGAGCTATGGAAAAACAGCACTATGCTATAAATACAGTACAATAATACTTTTCTTTTTCGTACTTTTTAAGGAAACCTGAAGAATATGAATAACTTACCATGAATTCAATCCTGCAAGCATTCTAAAATACGAGTATTCTTTCTCTTCTTTTTTTTTTCCACATCTACAATCACTCACAGTTCTTTTATACTGTTAAAAACCAAAAAGGGTCTGTACACATATAGTATAATAAAAGTATGCTGCTCTGTTACAACTGGAACTTACAGAGTGATAATGGAGATAGATGCTGAATCATTAATATAATGAAAGCATAGAATAAGACCATACTTTTATAATTCAATTTATTTCAAGAGCAGCATGTTCTCTTAGATGCTATTGATAATGATTTAAATTATTCTCTGTATTTAAATGTCAAAAAATAAGAGGAAGGAAGTGTTGCATGGGAGTGTTAAAGAGGAAAAGGGAAAGTTTACATTAAAAATATATGTTTAGCCCAAAGTGCTAGTAAAGCTTCTACTCTGTGTACCCTCAAAATCACACCATTGATTAAATTAGAATCAGTACATCCTCCTCAGTAACCACTCAGTTATCACTGTAATATCATTCAAACACCAATAAACTGAAATACTATCTTCAATGGTTAACTAGAGGAAATTGTTAAATTGCTACAAAAGTGTTAAAATTTTATTTTTTAAAGAGAGAAATTTGAGGGTTTAAGACAAAAAGTATCTTTATGCCATTCCTTCAGTGTGTGTTCCAAGTTTTGTTATACTTAAAATAAGACTGAATATTTTCCCTACTAAGATCAGTTTAAAGACTGCAGTTCTGATATTCTTTCTGTGACTTAGTATATTGATCACAGTATGACAGTCTAATTTCAGAACCTTCTCAGAAACAGACATATTTGTGAGAAAAAAGGACCACTAACCACAGCAAAAGAATCATGCTAACTGCTAATTTTGAGAGTGAAGTTATAAAATAATAGATGCATGCGAACATGGAATCAGTGCTCAGTGATAAGGAGCAAGGACTGGATACTGCCATGTCTGAGACAAAATTTTGTAGAGCTGTATTTGAGAAGAGCAACTCAGTAGCTAAATCCATGTGAGAGGAGACACTGAAGATTAGCAGCAGGAACAAATGTTAATGTACTGTATGGATGGCTTATAATCTTTCTTCAGCTTTTCCTTTGTTATAAAGCCTTCATGCAAATTATTTGTGAAATAGACTTTTCAGTTTTGAATGATCTTCTGAAGCAATATACAATTTCACTTTTCATTTTACATTGCTTTTTATAAATTTACTTCTGCTGGTGAATTTGCCTGAGCCGAACATCTTTAATATTCTTTAATGTTATTTCTGTAAAAGCTCTTATACAAAATATTGACTAAGTTAAATGATTAGTTGTCTCCAATTACTTCAACTGCACTTATGCTTTCTTTCTCTAGAAAATTTACTAGAAATTGTTACAAAGTGGCACTTGAATTTTTTTTCAGATGTAGTTTTAATTTCAATAAATTACACATCTTTCAAATATTTTTGAATTCTCTCTTGCTCTTTTTTCTGAAATTCATTATGATATATTGTGAAAAATTTTTTGAGATCTTTGAGAATGTTATGGAGTAAAAATACATTTTAAGTAGCACAATTCAACAGAAGTGGAGGTTTGACTAGTCCTTAGGGAATTGATTATAATGAGAGAATCATTGAAAATGGATAGAAAATAGAGATGGTTTGAAACCATCAAGAATCCAGGACTGAGAGGAAGAATAGCTTAATTCCTTTCTGAATTATTGGTTCTTTATTTTTGTTTTACTTTTCTGTTGAATTCACAAAATAAAGCAACTGATGGGTGAATGAGTAGATATGCTTCCTGTCTATAAACTAATCCACTTAGAAAACTTAAGTGTATAGGAAGAAAACAGTCCAAAAACGTGTGTATATCATTCAAAGCCATCTTTCTTTCATTTTTGCACTCTAAAATTATGCACTGTTACCAAAGTCATTCTGCAGGGATTTTATGCAAAATCTCAAAAATGTTTTTTTTTAAGCTTTCAGCTTCAGTTTCCTTCCAATCAAGTCAAGTCATTGCATGAATGAGGCACTGAGCTTGGGGTGATGCATGGTAGGCACACAGCTACTGCAATGCAATGCCATGCTATGGTGCACAACAGCTTGGAGAAGTTTGGAGCACTGTTCTGTTAGCTTGGACATAGCATCAGATTTATATAATGCCCTGACTTCCACCCTGGTGACAATTTGGTTAGCAAAGGTCAAGACCACATCTGTCTGAAGACACATCCTGACACACAGCTTAGTAATACTGCCCAAACATCAGTCAAAACACATTTCTAGCTAAGCAAGGATGTCTAAAACATAAATTTCTTCTTCAGGTATAATGATTAAAATTTACTTCAAATATCATACCAGAAGCAAAATGCACTGAAAATCTCTTATTTATTTTACCGTTAGGGTTCTTAGAAATCCTAACAATGCAGTGCTGGAAGCTATAAATATGAACATGCTTCCAAAGTCCTTGCATAAATCTCTTCATCCAGACCATGGAATAGGGATAGGGAACTCTCCATATTTTCCTCAGAAACAGGTTGCACACCAGTTTCTATATCCCAGTAATGGCTACAGCAGAATCAGCCTAACAATACAAAACTCATCTATTGCTTGTGATTTTTTTTCTTCTTGATATTGTTGTTTTGTTTCAAATTATTAACTGAGTAGCCCAAAGGGGATTAGCAATTGGACACTAGGTAGATGTTTTCCTAAGTTTCCAGTGCGTGAAGAGCTCTATCTTTTTGACAGAAGAGTAAATTGCATAAAGATATTTTAATAATAGGAGTTTTGAAATGTAAGATACACAATATATTTCCTTTCATTCTCAATAAATATATATTCAGAAAAAAAAAACAGAGACCAAACCAGCAAACCCCTCCTCCACCACATACTTAAAATATGTTTCCTTGTATCAGATTATCTGTACAAAGAAATAACTTAATAAATAAATGTTCTGATACATTTGTCACTCAAGAGTAAGCAACTGATAAACCCCCTTAGGGATCAACAGCATTGAAGTGTTTGTCTAGTTTTAGTCATTTGGTGAGAGGGAAGAAAAAAAGCCACAAAAAGACTGTTTCTTTTCAAGAATTTGCTTTCTTCTATTGATTCTGAGAAGGTGTTTTTGCTCAATGTGTCAGCTTCTTCTTTTAGGAGGGATTTCAGGAATTAATTACTTAAAGGATTTTTCAATTTATTTTATACTACTATATTCTGGTCTGAATAAAGATCTATCTTTTTTTACTGCAGTGCAAGAGAAATGAAAGCTCTATTAGCCATTTTGAGTTTGTTTTCAAGCGATATAGTAACAGGACATTTTGCAGTCTACCAGGAGACAAACAATCTGCTCATACTCTGGATAAATGAACAGAGTGATCTTTAGGAACTCCTGGGTTACCATGGATACCATGTATTCTAAGTCACATTGTTTCCGAATTAAAAATCAGTTTTCAGAATTGTTAAACATAATAGAAGCATGGATTTTGTCTTTTGGTTTGTTATACTTTTAAATTTTTTTTGTCATAAAGGGCATAGTAATACTAAAGGTAGGAAAAAAAATTCTACTCACCGGTAGTCATTTACAACTTGGCATCTTCATCAGCTGAGCTGTCTTCTTTAGTTGCTGAGTGATAATGATTTCATTTTATGCAATTTTACTTTGAACTACTAAAGGTTACTATGGAAACCTCAACTCTTTTCTCCTCTCCACATTCTTTGAACAGGTAGTAAGTCTCGCTATGTGGGGGAAGTGGCATATCCACTGAAACATTACTTGAAAATCAGCTCCAAATTGCTTTTGCCATTCATGAGTCGATGTTAAACTAAGATTTGTCAGACAGTCTGGTAGAAGAACAAAACATTTAAAAAAACCCAAAAAGTTTGTCTGAATCTTTAATATCTGCCCAACTTCTGGTTTTTGACTCACTGAAATTTCATCTTTGCTTGATTATAATGGTGAATATAAATGATTCCAGCATTAATCAACATAATAAAGTGGTGCAGGATTCATTCCCACATGGTTGTTGTTTTTTTCAGGTTTTTTAACTTTTTCAATCCTGGACCTAAAAAGGCCTTTTTATGTTCTTTTGATTCCTCCATGTAAATCATGTTAAATTCATAGTTAAACGACAAGCAATGGATACTGTTAGATAGTTTAATCACCTCCAATTTACTTCTAACATTGTCATTAGTTTCTAGTCCAGAATTCACGATGTCCAATCAGAACATCTAAGTGGGATTCTAATTTGTCTTAACCTAAAACTCAGCTCATAATTTAGAATCTCGAAGCTTTTACTTTCAGGCCAGTCTTTAATTTGGCCACCAAATAATCTAATTTTTTATATATTAAAATCTAGTTCTGTGCCCCATCTCTAAGCAAGCAAGCCAGACAATGATCTTGAGCTCATATTCCTTTATATTTCTTTTTAAGTCATGTAGGAAAAAAATTCTATAATTTTACTTCTTGTCTTGAGTCTTCTGGGTTTTAGTCTTGGGTTTATCTGCTTTGATTGGAAAACTTCCAATAACAAAATTAAACAACACAGAAATAAAGCAAGCAACAAATCTTTAAAAATCATTTCTATAAGAATTTTGACTGCCAGAATTTAATGTAGTATTTTCTAATATTTTAATTAGACATTAATAAAGACTTTACATGATTTTTTAATTTGCATTCAAAATGGCATCGAAGGGCAGAAGAGACCAGAGCCTCCTTTTCCAAGAGCAGATATCACATTATTAGTCTCCCGAGGTTGCTTAAGCAATATCCAAATATAAATCATTTTGTTCTGCTACCTCAAAAACTTATCTTTCTTCACCAGCATCAACCAACACTACATTCAGATATATGTATGTTATGTTTTCTATTCATTCTGTCTAGTAAGCCTGGACAAATGCATAATTTTTGATAATATTTGAATGACAGTTTTTGTGTGTGCATTCAGATTTGGGGAAGCTTTTTTGAGACATGAAAAACCCAGACACATCTATCTCCACTTTTTCTTTCAAAGTTATTGAAAGTATAGTTTCAAATTAATATAAAATGTTATCTTCTACACTTAAGTGGAGGTTTGGATTTTTCCTTTTTTGACCTGCCAGAAAACCAAATCTTGATATGAACCCAGGCAAAAAAGCTCTTTCTGTAATGTTCATTCAATTTCCTCTTTCATTAACACTTTTTTTTTTCAGCATGGTTTGCTTTTTAAAAGATATCTAAATATCATAATTTAAAACTTTTTAACCAAACTCCCTTTTTTGTTTTTGTTTTGGTTTGGGTTTTTTTGTTTTGTTTTTGTTTTGGTTTGGGTTTTTTTGTTTTGTTTTTGTTTTGGTTTGGGTTTTTTTGTTTTGTTTTTGTTTTGGTTTGGGTTTTTTTGTTTTGTTTTTGTTTTGGTTTGGGTTTTTTTGTTTTGTTTTTGTTTTGGTTTGGGTTTTTTTGTTGTTGTTTTTTTCCATACCCCAAATCAATTCTGGTATGAAATCTACTCTCAAAAGTGCAAAAATGTTCATACACAGTAGTTCTGGTTCTCCAAAATGATTAATGTTTTGATTAGCACACCACACCAACACAATTCACATGACACTTACATAAACATCCTTGTATGAGCTCTCTGCTACACCAAGTTTCCTGACCTTTGATTATTATTTATAAAACATTATAAACAACTTCATTATTTAAGGGAAGTTCAAAGGTTTTGGATATTTTTTAGAATAGATAAGAGCACATTCAGTCATGGATTTAAGAAGCACCATTATATGAAGAATAACAGAAGTATTACATACATTTAATACATTCAATTTATATACATTTAATACAATGACACTATCACCGAAGGCAATAAAAAATTGGTGTACTTGGCAGTGGCAGTGACATTACGGTTACAATTATACTTGATCTTACAGGACCTTTCCAACTGAAATGATCCATAATTCTATAAAAAAAAAAAATTACTGGATTTCATATATTATCAAGTGTCCCATTCCCCTCTGCCCCCTCCACACACACTTGTATGTTTACATGGTCATATACAAATCAATTTAATTCAAAAAAGTAGCCCTAAGAAATCTGAGGAGATAAAAGCCTTTGAGATGTTTGAAATTTGGTCTAAAAAGACTAGTTACTTGCATTTAGTCCTTGTCCCACTTCAAAATAATTAATTTCTATATATTGGAATGTTGTCTGAAGATATATAATATAGGCTATATAAATTATTTTAGAATTGAAGCTGAGGAAGAAGACAGAACTGTGAGATCTGGAGAAAATCAAAATAAGATCCAATCTTCATTTAACTGAGGATTTACTTGCCAGATTCCTTGACAGTCATAAGGCTTTTTTAATCAATATTTTTCTGCATTTTTTTTAATAATAATGAAATAATTTAGTTGATACCATCTGTGTTCAATAGATTCTAGTCAATAACAGTAGGTACACCAACAGGTAGTCGACATTATCTACAATATTTTCTTCCTATAGGCCTGAATGTTGGTAGTAACTTTGAATACCAGGAGATAGGAGTTTATGATGCAGCTGTTGTCTACATTTTCTGTATCAGTTTTCTAGGTAAGTCATTCACCTGTGCTGGCCCACGTAAAGTAGGAAAACTCTTATCACCAACAAATGTTGGGTACCGGTAGGAGAAATTCCACAGCTCCTTCTGCTACTGGCCCAAGGAATGAAGACTTCTAAAGAAGCAAAGAAAGACAAAGAATGCTGTGGATCGACATGTTGTTTGGCACCCAGTATAGCATCTCACAATTGGGAGTGACAGATTTGGAGGTCCTAGGCTGTCCTTTGTATTTCAAATTAGAATGAAACTATGAGTAATAAGAGTACAGGATCAAGACCACATCACTTACTGCCTAAGTGTGGATCAGCATCCAATGACAAATAGTATTTTTTTCTCCTAGTCATGATAATTGTGAACATCTTTGTTTGCAGTCATTCTTAATTTAAAGTAGCTGGGCTGAACATGTGAAGAGTCCAAAAAGCTTCTTCTTTTGATCCTAGAGAATAATTAAAAAAACAACAAAACAAAGAAAAAAAAAGCCAAAAAGGATATTCAGGTGTCCCACTACACAAAGCACTTATACTAAGGTGATTTTTTTTCCCGTATTACATTTCTGCATTTGAATTTTACTGTCTGGTTGTCTGATTCCTGATACTATGAAAGGAACAGTGTAGACCTACCTGAAAAAGCCTGTGTGATCTTCAGTTACCATTTTTTAAAAAGCATCCCATTAGGTAGGTCAGATACAGTTATTTTTATTATTTTTGGCAAGTCTTTCATTTTTCATCATTAGTACACCTTTTGCTATAAGGATATTGATCCTAAAAAAACCACTTCCATACTCCCTTTACTTGTTATTTTACTGCACATTCTGTTTGAGGTCACCAGCATCAGATAAAACAATGACTGTGCTCATTCACTGCCACTATGATAAAAATAAACACTTTTAAAGTAATTGCTTTTCCCAGCTAGTTAATCTTTAGTTGGGTGTAAAGACTGTCATTGTGGGTGTAAATTCTTAATGTCTACCTTAAGAAGTCTGTAAGAGGCTTTACAGATTTCATTACAGTGATGGCTGGTATAGAAATTCATAGGATAGATGACATTATGGATGGCAATTCATAGAGTATATTGGTTGTTAATGAGAATTTGATAAAGAAACACATTGAACTGGTGCTGCAAGTTCTTTCCAAACTGTTTACCACCTGTGGCAATGTTTCAGTAAAGAGGGCAAGCTGATGGAAGATCTCTTGCAGTTCAGTGGTAATCAATACAGGGAGAAAACAACTCAAGAGCAATTTGAAAGAACGGACAGAGGGTTGAAAGAATTAGATGATCTGAAATCATAGAAACAGATGGAAGAGGGTGAAAGCGTAATGGAATGAAAAGCCTTTAAATTCTAATTACAAAGAAATGAAAGATCAGTATGATTACAGACAAATATTAGTAAGCTGCTTTTGTTCAATCTGACTTGACATGTTATGAATGACATTTATTCAACCCTCTGCTGTCTTTTCAGCCACAAAATTCTTATACATTTTGGTACAGTTATTGATATTCTTTCTCTTTCAATATTGCAATTACAGTCATTAACTTACTCCCGGGAAATGGTGAAATGCCGCACCACAAATATGTGCAAGTGGAGATTTGCTTTGAAGTTTGCCTACAGAATATCCAGGATGCATGGGTATTTGCTTTGTATGTCATACACGTGGGCACATCTTCCCCTTAAGGACTTTATATGAATCCATGCTACAACCTCACCTTGTAATGAAGACCTAACTTTAGAAACAATGTTTTAGGTGATTCAAGTGGGTTTTCACCTTTTCACATTCTTCCCAGCTAAAATTTTGAAAAAATATGATTCACTTCTCTCTAACACTTCTAATGTGAACAAGAAGACCCCCAAATTATCTCAGACTGATAAACTGCTAGAAGTACAGAATTTACATCTTTAATAGGCAGTTATTTTGCAATCTTAAAATATTAATTTAGCTAAATATTTTTCATAAACTAGACGAGAAAATAAAAAGAATACTGCCACTGTGAGGTGCAGTTTTACGTAGAAACCCAAACTTTATCACAATCCTTTTCTAACAGTTTTGAAAAAAAATTACCAAAGGTGGTTTTCCTAGGCAAGGAATAACATAATTACAAAAATTGAATAAATTGTACTGACAATGGTTTTCTGACAATGCTAATATTCTTTTCTTCTCTTCTTCTATTTTTTCCTTTAATATTCCCTTCTTTTCTTTTCTCTTTCCTTTCACCTCAGTCACGTTCTGCTTTTCAGAAGCACTTCTTACTAAACCGCCAGAGCAAAGCTCTAAATGTTTTGAGGGTTTTGTATGGTTTGTCTTTCTAAATGACGTATATATTATGTATCAAGCCATCACCACAAAGGTCTTTTATGTTTCCCTTATACTATTTAGACACATACAATATTAAAGTTTTGTTCTGCTAACTCAGTGATGCCGAAGTTGAAAGTAAAACTGATGCACTGCTTTCTAACATCAAAAAAATCTTAAACCAAGTGTCTATATTTTTAAATTGTCTTCTCCAAGATTCTCTGCTCAGGAAATGTATGAGTTAACTGATATATAAAATAATAAGTAAGGCTTAGCACTTTTTCTCCATAACCTCTACTACCATTTGACTCCTAGAAATTTGACTATTTCTGTTGTAAGGATCAGAAGTCTTCCACTAATATAGTACAGCTGTGCAATCGTGGCTCAGACTTTCAATAAAATTGGTAAGCGGCGAGAACAAGCTGTAAAAATATCTGTACAGGCGTGAGAAACGTAAAAGTTCAGATGAATGTGGAACTTAGGAGAAAATGTGCATCAAACACAGCATCACCAGCCAGTCAAAATTATCCCACTGTATTCAGCATTGCTGTGGCCTCACTTGGAGTACTGCCTGCAGTTCTGGGCCTCATAATTTCAGAAGGATCTGAAGGTCTTTGCATGTATCCATAGGAGGGAAACAAAGGGTGAAAGGGCTGGAAGACATGTCTTGTGAGGAGTGGCTGAGGAGGCTGGATTTCTCTAGTTTGTAGAAAAGGAGGCTGAGGGGTGGTCTTACTGTTTTCTACAGCTTCTTGAGGAGGGGAAGTGAAAAGGGAGATGCTAATCCCTTCTCCCTGAAATCCAGCCACAGCATGCACAAGAAAGGTTGGTTCAAACTCTGCCAGGGGAAGTTCAGACTGGACATTAGGAAGCATTCGGAGAAGGTAGTCAAAAATTGCAAGCTTCCTAGAGGAATTGGTCAATGCCCGAAGCCAGTGTTTAAGAGGCATTTAGACAATGTCCTTAACAATATTAACTTTTGATCAGCCCTGAATAGTTCAGGTAGTTGGACTAGATGATCATTCTAGGTTCCTTCAAATTAAATCAGTCTATTCTATTTCCTTTTAAGCAGAAGCTTAAGGAGTCAAGAGGAAAAAGATCAGTTTGAAAAGGTATGAAATCCTGAAAGGAAAAATGTAGTTATCATTTCACTGTTAGCAAAATCATTGGGTGGTCAGTAACCAGTTGATGTATATAAATATATAAATATATATAAATATATAAACCTGTTGTACATAAAGCCATTTGAGATTAAACCGGGTCAAAAGTCTCCTAAGTACAGATTTACTATGCTATTCTTCATGTTTTCAATGTATAATTAAGATTATTGAATGAAAAATGCACATAGTAATGAAGTTGATTTTAAATCAGGCAAATTGAATTGGCGTCATGCCAACCTAGCACTTCATTGCATTATGCTTTTGAGTTCTATTTACCGTACTTTAAATAAGATTAGCTTGCTAGTGGTTTGATAGATATTGCATATAAAAATCATTTGTGGGAGGGCAAGCAGCAAGCACTACTTTGTGGTACATAAAGTAGGTCAATTTATAAGAACCAAAGTAAGAGAAAAACATTGGCAAAACTAAAGTGATTTAAGCCTAGTTTCCTAGGCTCACTCTGCCATTTTAATTTCTTCATTCTATCCCATATATTTTTAATTTCAAACATACCTTACAGTAGATGTGAGATCTCCAAAGAGAAATAAGCTTCTATATTTTTTGTGTATTATTGGTGACAATGTAGGCGAGACTGTTATATATGTAAGTATAGTAAAGGCTTATAAATTCAGATTTTACTAATTCTGAATTATAAAAGCATATATTAATTATATATATATATATATTTGAAATTCAGCACTGACAATTTTAGAGGTCAGAAAGATTGCTATGGAAATTGTAGAACTGAAAAAAAGAAAAATTTTGTAGGGAAAAAGCTTTCTTTATTTAATTCATTTAAAATTTTGGAAGCTTTCAAATGCTACTTATAGTCCTTTCTATTACCTTTATCTTTAATATTTTGGAAGGAAATTTTTTAGTGTTTTGACTTTTAAGGGATTTTAAAATCTCCACGGAGCCCCACATGGGCATTTGCCAAGCACTTCACAGATGCCTTTTTTTGGATGCTGTGGCTTAGATGAGCCTGTACCAATTAAAAGTTCTTCTTAGAATCCCAGAGTTATATTTCTTATAGGAACATTATTAGAGTATAGTGCATGCATCACAAAAGATTTCTCAGTTACTTATTGGAGTTGCAAAGATCAGCTCTTTAGAAAAAGAAGCTTTAATTCCTTCTATAGCACCTGCAGTCCAGTTTTGCAGAGAATCTTTGTTTTAAAAGCCAAATGAAGCAAAAAATGTTTTAAGGACCCATCGTCCTGTGGCAACTCATCCAGCTAGTATGATATCAAACAAGTTTCTCTGAATTTTCGATTTCACTTTTGTGACTTCTCTTTTTTAAGTATTAGTAGCTTTTTTCCCACCACATGAAAAAGAAGAGTTCTAAAGTGTGCCTTCAGTTTCCAGAAGGCAATTTAGCAAACAATTTTTATCTTTTTGCGGGAACACTAAGAGCTATCAAAAGCTTTTGTTCCTGAGAACAAAAATCACCCATGTGAGAGACTGTCAGATATTTCTGGAGAGTTTTCAACTTCTACTTTAAATGCTTCAGTGTAAATGGCTGAGCGCACTGAGCCTCTATGTCTCTTTTCTTTTTTTTTTTTTTTAATATATTAACCTTAATAGACTCCATCTAGACTCACACTTTTGCAAGCATGAAAAGCAAATAATTAACAGAAAGGGAAATTGAAATTGCTGTATTAGCTGGATATGTGCAGAAATTCTTAGAAGAAAATTATTTACAAGGAATTAATATATAAAGTGAAACTACTCCAATTAAACAGATAGAGAAAAAGCTAGGGTGGTGAAACAGTTACAAAGACAGCTCTTAAATCTAAGCATCTGCTTTTAAGAAACTTCACCAGAAAATATGGAAGCATGTAATGAAAAAAATAGTAATAAATAAAACAACAATAAAAAGGTCGTCTTAACCCACTGAAGAGTACTTCTCTCAGTATTCTTGGTTGTGGTACTCTATCTTGCAAAAATACACATTCCCATTTCTTCTTAACATTCTTGCATTAAGTTAATAGTGGTAGAGAGGGAACAAGTATCAAAGCAAAATATTTTTGAAATAACTTCAGAACTGTTATACACTAATATTCGAAACCTATTTGTTACTTCTGTATGTACTTTATTAACCTTGCTGTAATGTTTTTTTCCTCTACAGCTGCCTCAAGTCTAGACAAGGTGCTTGATATAATCTATTATACAGCAAGAATTTTTTCACCTTTCGCATGGACATCCAGAGCATGGTTTAATATTTCATACAAAAAAATTCCAAAACATCTGCAAAGGAAAGCACTTGAAAGCTGAGAATCATAATAATTCTGAATGTTTCTGGAACGTGCTAAAGGTCATCTGTGGTATTTTTGCACATAGTTCCATTAAAGTGAATCCAAACTCCCATCACACTCTTGTATCCTTTTTGTAGCTTCCTCATGTTGTGCTTTATTCCCATAGCTGAGTTTTGCTTAGTGGGATCTTTTAGAAAACTGTTCTGTTCAAGATCAGACTTATTTCTCTAGAGAAAAAGAAAAAACGTCTGATTAAATAGTGATATTTAGAGTATGGAAATTCCACTTTCCTTCTCCTTAACCTCTTTGTGTCAGTCCTGCAAAGATCCCTTGGGAGTTTTTAAGCTTTGGTATGGAAATGGATAGAGTTATTAAAAAAAAAAAAAAAAAAAA
>VZRV01008316.1:192116-222258 GCA_013398115.1 Falcunculus frontatus | reverse complement strand
AAAAAAAAAAAAAAAAAAAAAAAAAAGAAATCAAACCTTCTAGGAAGTTTTTGTCTGTATTCTGCTGTAGCCTTATAAGTATAATGCAGGAGATCCCTTTTCTGTCCTTCAAAAACGAGCCCCAAAGGGAACATCTTGGATCTGTTCCCTGTCCTCTGAATAGTTTCATGTAGTTTTCCAAGTAATTCTAAACCTTGCCTTTAAACCACTCTGCTCTTCAAGATATTTTTGCTTCATGTGGGTGAAATAGGACATAAATAAACATTTTATGTTGCTCCATTTCTTGTCATTAAGATGTCACATCAAGAAAAAGAACCCTCATGAGGACCTCATTTTTGTTCAGGAGAGGACTGTCACATACTATATTCCTCCGCTGTATGCAACCCTAGCACATAAAGTTTTCAAAGCGTAAGAAATCTAATCATTTGACAACCTTAAAAAATAAAAATTAAAAAAAAATAAAGAAGTTAAGACAAAACTGAACTTGCAATAATTTCCTGAATTCAAAAGAAAGCTGGAGCAGAGGAAACGAAGAGATTTATCTTATTAAATTGCTGTCTTTTCAATATAAAATAAATATCCTGCTTCAGGAAGGACTTGTCTCTATGATCCTACTCATTTATGAGACTCCATTCTTTATTTGTACTGATTATATGAATAGCTTCTGTTAATATTTTAGGGTTTATTTCATCACACTAGCCAAACTAGTAAAATATGAGGGCATATTTTCAGTTTAGGAAGTGTCTCCAAAACAAAATTATCTGTCACAGCCCTCTATGATTTATGGATATCAAATCCCACAAAAAGTTTACATTCATCTACTCCAAAAAGCTGAATACATTAACTATTGCATGTTTGTCAGTGACTATGTCCACACAGCCAACTGGCTCATACCACTAGATATACAGAAGAAAAGCTTCTTCATTTTGCATTCCTCATTGTAGGATCATATCCCAAATATCATATCCTTAGCTAGTTTTTTGGCCTTTAGTAAACTTAGTAACAGAATACCAGCTGGAGATGGAACCTAGGATTAAATCCTCAGAAATTCCTACCTGGCACTACTTTCAAGCCGCTATAGCAACAAATAGCAGTGCTCCCCGGTAGGATGCTGTTGTTGCAAATAAGCAGCAGCTTGTATTCAGCAGCTTGCTGCCAGCCAGCTCCAGTTGGCTGAATAGCTTGTGCAGCTGTTTTCACAACAGCATCAGCAGTTATCCCACCCCAGCTGCACCCAGGAGGAAATGACAGCAACTTAAATCAGCTGCTTCTGAAGGGTCTTGGATATGCTTTACTTGTAAAAGCACCATTGATAGGTTCATAAAATAATTATCAACATGTCTTCTGGAATCTTCCTAGCTGATGTCCTAGGAAATAGGGCAAAAAAGAAATAGCTAGGACTAAAAGAAGGAAAATCGTACCTATTAAATGTAGTTATTGGATCCTACCAATGTATTTGTTGGGAGTAACTTGGCCTGTTTGAAAGACTTGTAGCTATATCAGCACAGGTAGCTAGCAGTCGTGGTTTTGGCAGAGATAGCATTAAGTTTTTTCATTGTTGCGTTTATGGTGTTTGCTTTGAATTGGTGATGAGAACAGTGTCGGTAATATAGAGATGTTTGTTATTACTGAGCAGTGCTCACACAGAGTGGAGGCCTTTTCTACTTCTCACTCTCCCTTGCCAATGAGCAGGCAGAGGGTGCACAAGAAGCGTGGAGGACACACAGATCTGACCAAAGGGATGTTGCATATCATCCGATGCCATGCTCAGCAACAGGAGCTTGGAGGCGAAGGAGGAAGGAAGGACATTTGGAGGGATGGTGTTTGTCTTCACAAGTCACCATTAGAGGTGATGGAGCCCTGCTTTCTGGAGATGGCTGATCACCTCCCTTCCCGGGGAAGTGGTGAATGAATTTCTTATTTTACTTTGCATTCACAGCTTTTACTTTACTTATTAAATTGCTTTTTCTTCAACCCAACATTTTTCTCACTTTTACGCTTCTGATTCTCTTCCTGCTGTAACAGGAAGTAAGTGAGAGGTCGCGTGGGGCTGAGTTGATGGCCAGTATGGTTAAACCAGCCCTTTAACACAAGAGATATTACGTTAGAAGCTTGTTAATCAAAGAAGAAGAACCAAGATTGGTCTTATCCTATTCTTTTTCATTATTTTTCTTGCTTTTTTTTTCCTTTTTGTGGAAGTATTGATTGTTTGAGAATAAATATAGCTGAAATAATAACAAAGTAGTGGCAACAAGACAAGATGTTCCAATGGAGATTTAAGGGAACTTTTTAAAATCTATTTTTGTCTTAGTGATACCAGATAGAGACACGGAAATACATAACACAAATACTGGGGAAAATAAATTATGTAAAAAGCATATAAAAATATTTGTACACCTTCTTCCTGAAAGCTTTCTTTCACAGACTTCTGGCTTTGTTATTCAAAATTGTTAAGAATCTTGAACCAGTCCTGTCCTGTTGCACTGTTTTGTTTCATGATGGAAATTTGCTTAGTGTTAAATAATAAAAGACTAATTCGCTTCTCAGTGAGTTTCTATATCTATAAAATATTTATGATTTACGTCAGTATTTTTACTGTCAGAGATATCATCTAGAAAAACAATCAATCAATTTCACCTACAGAAACATCAGCCTCTTGCTATCATCTTTTTCTAGGAACTGTCTGTTCTACTCTTAAGCACTTTTAAAAATTACTCCTATGTCCTCTGTCCTGAAGAACAGTGCTGAACTCACCACTGCAGGGCCAAAGAAAACACATTTATTTCTTAAATGCCTTTTTTCCTATAATCTGTAGGAACTTCTCAGGAAGTATTTAGCAGTATGTAATTAACATTCCTCACCGATTCTGGAAGAGTCTCTACTATTCCCTGTTTTTGACTAAAACCTGTTCAGAAAACCCTTATAATTTTTTGTCCATAATTTACAACAAAAGCAATTTTCAAGCTTTGCCCATAAACCTAGGAAATATTAACAGCTGGGACTTCAGGACATTGGTAAATCTTCAGTACCTTATTCTGGCCTTTTATCTATCTCTCTATCTAACTATCTAAAACTCATTCTGATCAAAAGTATTAAAATCTTTTGTTGTCTCCTTATAGCACACTGAAAAATAACATGGAATATATTTATTGAGCATTAGAAAAGTATTAAAGAACTCTTTTAATTTTGAAGAATGAGATTTAAAATTTTTATCATATTCCAGTTCAATTTAATGATCACAATTTTCATCCATCATTAGACTTCTGTTTCATAGCATATGGAATCTTTTGTGTCAAGATAAATACTGTAGTTGTAGAGGCCCCCTTCCTTCAAGAAGTGGTTCGAATACAGACTTTGATGCGATGGTGATGCAATAACTTTAAGCATTAAAGGAAAAAATTTTTTGATCAGTAAGCTATTTATATTTGCAAGGAATGATTTTAACACACACATATACCTATTATAATAATAATTGCCAAAATGTGATTCTCTACAGTAGTATAGTGCTCTAAGTACAATATATAAGAACAGATTGCAAAGCCTGAAGGATCATCTTGTCTGAGATACATCAATGATGTGAACAAAGGAATTGAGAGCACACAAAGTTTGACAAAAAGGACAAAATTATGACGAGCTGTTAATTCCCACAAGGGTAGAGAGACCTTGTAAGGTGCAGCGCTGCAGAAAGGGATCTGGGAGTTCTGGTAGATGGTAAGCTCGATACAAGTCAACAGTGTTCCCTGGAAGCCAACAGCCTGGCAGCCAGCCATACCCTGGGGAGCATCATGCACAGTGTATATTGCTGGTCTAAAGAAGTAATTGTCCCACTGCTCAACACTGGTGTGGCCTTCCCTTGGAAACTGTGTGCAGTTTCAGCTGCCACAATGTTAAAAGGGTATAAAAATATTAGAATGTGTCCAAAGGAGAGCAAGAAAGATGGTGAAAGGACCGGAGGGCAGGGATTGCGAGGAGCAGGGTTGTTCCAGTATATAAGAGTTTAAGGGGTGACCTTGTTGCTGTCTACAGCCTCCTTGGGACAGGGAGTGAACAGGCAGCTCTTGATCTATTTACTCTGGTGTCCACTCAAAGAACACGAGGGAATGGCTTAAAGCTGCATCAGAGGAGGTTCAGATTGGATGCAATGAAAAAGTTCTTCACTGAAAGGGTGGTTGACCACTGGAACAAGCTCCCCATGGAAGTGATCATGGACACGGCCTGCTGGTTGGCATTCAAGAAGCGTTTGGATAAGTCTTATATGCTTCAACTTCTAGGTTGTCCCATAGGGAGTCAGGAGTTTGACTCAATACTCCTTGTGAGTCCCTTCCAACTCAGGATATTCTATAGTTAGTATTAATATGAATCTATTCATGTTTAGATTTTGTTCCGTCTCAATTTGTAATACCCTCATCTGATATGCTGAAGAAGCCTCTGCTATTAGTGTTCAGTTCTCCATGCAGACACTTAAAATTTATCCACTAAACCTGTCTTTTATCCAGTAATCAAGTCTTTGCACCTTTTCCTATATTCAGTTTATGTTTATAAATAGAGGGGCAACATAAGGGATTGGAAAGTCAAGAAGGATCTGTTAGCTTTCCTCACAACAAATTATCATGATATGAATTTCTTTGGTGTATTTAATTCTAAATGCTCTCAAGAAAGAATTCTCTTCTTACTTTTCCCTGTCCTTAGGTACAAAATAGAAGTCAGCAATGAAGAATTTTGACACAAAGACAATATATGTAAGTAAGAGGGGAAAGGGAGGCAAGCTTTCTTCACCTTGGCATCTTGGTTTGGGTTTTCTTTTTTTTTGTCCTCTCTCTCAATATTCCAAAAGGGGAAACACACAGAGTGAAAAATAAATATATTGTTTTCAATATCTCTGTTTATGATAAAATAGAAATTGTAAGTGAGGTATGGCTTGCATCCTGATCTCTCCCCATAAGCAGAATATTTTGGTGCTTACTTGTCAACTGTCTGAGAAAACGTGGAGCACACCTTAGGGAACTCTAAATCGGCTCTGCTTTGCAAGCCCTGTACTGACCTTGCTAGAGATCTCCAGTACTTCTGTAGACACAAAGGAGGTAAAGCTCACCTTGAATAAGCCTGGCTCATCCTCAGCAGACAGTATATGTTCAGCACACTAGCTCCAATATTTACCAAGAAGAAAAAGCAAAAAATTACTTCTAGAAAAAGGAACCATATCTAGATAATCCAAGAGTAATAGCAGGCTATGATGTTAAATTACCATATATTTAGTATCAGTGCAAAGCATCATTATTAGCAACACTCCTACAGTACATTAATGGATTCTAGCTTAACTTTGTTATCATGTATTTGGATTTTTGATGTCATACTGAACTATTCTATTAAAAGATTATGGATACGAATCCACATTAATCAAAGGCAAGAAATTCTAAGCCCTCATTTACTCAGCATTTCTGAGTGACCATACCAATGAACTAATTCTTCTAGAAATGTAGGAATGCAAGATCATGGAATAGATTGTGCAACACCTCTAATTTATCTCAACTAGTTTTACTCAATTCCATGAATGGCAGTGGGAAGTTTAGTGTTAAATAATTTCTTCCTTGTGTTTGTGCATATAAAGGACACATAACAAATAGCCGTCCATTTGTTCACTGATGGAAAATAATTTCTTCCTTGTGTTTGTGCATATAAAGGACACATAACAAATAGCCGTCCATTTGTACACTGATGGAACAGGAACACTTTAAAAGTCTTACTTATTTAAAGGTAAAGGGCAGCAGTGTATTACAGTTGCTTTCTTTCCCAGACACTTCAAGGTCAAGGAGTGAGACTGGGCGATAAAGAAGTCTCCATTACTCTTTTTTTAAATTTACTCTATTCTCCTGACAGCAAGAGTATAGGCTATCCGTTGTTTTCCTGATAAGAGATGTCCTTAAAAGCTGTGAGTAGATATGTCGTGATATTGATGACCTGACGACTTCGATATCAACATCAAATGACAGTTTATCTTCCTTATTCTGCTATAATTTTGGTTGCCTCACATCCATCTAGTCTGCCATTCTCTGCCTACATGTATTTTATCATTTCTATTGCATATGTCTGCAATATAAATTGTGAGATAATTAAGTTTACTGGCACTTGTGATGCCCTCCTGGCTGTGAGAACTATGTAGCTGAATTCTCAGGTTACATCAAAACTTACACAAGACCAGACGTGGAGATAAATCAAGCATTTGTCAGCTATAATGCAAACTCTTCATTAGTATTATCCATTTACTTGATTTTCACCCATGCCAGTCAATTCAAAGACAAAACCTGAGTACTGTCCACTGAACAACATAGCCTGCAGACTTTCCCAATAAGAAGGTGGCCAGCCTGTTCTGCAGGAGTACCTCCATGGACTATATGGATGCCAGCTGTGTCATGAATTTTGCCCTCCTGTCTGAAGAACATTTATTGCTCATATCTGTGTACAAACTTGATGTAACCCTCAATAAATATAAGGACTTCTATAACACTGAAAACTGAACTCAATACATTTCCACTTACTTTTGTTTTGCCCTACACAGCTGCTTGGGAATAATCCATGACAAACAAACCCGGGACTTTGATAACCTGCTTAAATATGATAGAGAAGTTCCACTGAAACAGATGTTGATGTTATCATGCATTGTTAAGGGAATTACTTAGCATTTAAATCCTTGTTTAATTATTTACATTTAAAGTCATTTGACTGTAGGTACTGAGTGTTGAAAAGAGAAACAATACTGACTCACTAGTTATTATTGTTAGCTCTCTGTGCTTAGTGAGAACTTCTTCATATAGTGAACAGGAACATTTGTGTAAAACATTTTGATAAAGATCTTAGAGATGTCATACAGGGCATGGTATTGATAGTGAAAAGTTCACAAAACGTATATCTATGTTCAAAGTCACTGCAGCAGTCCTTATCAGAGGTAGTTTATTGATAAAAATTATAGCAACCAAAGAGTTGACTTTAGAAAAGACAGAAAAGAGCCTTTTATATATATACCAGGGGCTGGTATACAAAAAAAAAAAAAAAAAAAAAAAAGAAGAAATCCCTNAAAAAAAAAAAAAAAAAAAATCAGTGATCATATAACTTTGAATTTGTTTTGATTAACTTTTCTTTACAGTCAGTTTTCACCCATTCATAGATGTTACAGTATGAGGAAAAGCTCCAGCAGAATTTTGAAAGTTCTGTGAAAGACAGTGTGAAACAGTATTAGAAGAAAAATATAAAGAACCATTAAAAATATCCTTTTTTCTACCTCTCTACCCCCCACTTTGTAACAAAACTTGGAACCTGAATACAGAGGAGTTTTTGTGGCAAAAAATAGCATGACAGGGAATTGTGTAGTAAAGTGTTCAGACATGTCAAAAGACTGTCTTTTTGATGGCTAAACACAGTCATATTCCTTCTGGTACACTTTGTAGTATTAAAAAGAAATCAGCCTTAATGATTATTTCAAGTTACAAATAGCTGCTAGTCAAGATTTTATAAAGAATTTTCCATACATGCTGTCTCTTTTACTTTATTTTTTTGCTTTATATAGCATTTTAAAATTTTTCATTATAAATCATGTACTGACACTTGAGACATGCTGTCATGTAAGAAAACATATTGTACTATATCACTTTCAGTTACACATTTTTCAAAAACGTGAGATCCTATCTTTCAGACGATATAAATCATTCTGGTTCTACCAGCTGCAAAGCTGACCCAGGGTGTGAATATTTAATTTTTTTCTGTTAGAAATGCTGTCCTGTCAAGCAAATAAAAAGATGTCAGATAAGATTTTTAACACTGGAAATAAAATTGATTATATTATTTGCAAAACATTTTTCTAAAATCCTTTGGACAACTGGAAGGCAACACCTACTTCCTGGAAGATAACAACTACTTCCTAGCACTGGCTTTTTGGAAATTAAATATTTATTTTTCTTTGTAACATATCACAAAATGCCTATCATTTAAACATAGATTACATGGCCAAAATCTCACTATGGAGAATACAAATTCTCATCTACAAGATTTGGAAGAAAGTCAATCTGGAGTTCTTGGAAGAAGATGCTGGAAATTGTTCTATCGAAAATAATACATAAGTGTTATAAATAACTTTAAGCATATAAGCTGTATGCTTCAAATTTCTTTTAATAAAAGAAAGTAAGGAGAAAAGATGATTCTATTACAATGACCCATTCTGATATATATTTATATACATATATATATATATTCCCTTGGGGATAGGTTAAGGAGGCAAAGGAGTTGGGTTTGAAGGAATGAAATTGAGTCTAGGAAAATGAGGAGGGTGCAAGAAAGGAGTTTTTAGTATTTTAGTATATTTGCCTCTCACTATCCAAAAATATTTAAATTTGGGGGAAAAATTCATTTTCCTTGCATCAGCTATGCTTTGTTCATGGTGACAACTGATAAGTGACCTCTCTGTCCTTATCTTGACCCATGAACTGCTTCATCTTATTTTCTTCTTCTGTCATGTTGGGGAGAGAGAGCGAAAGACTGACTGAGTGGGTATCTGGTAGTCAGATGCTATAAGATCTGACAGGAAATATTTATGCAGAATAAACTATAAATATATTGTATTTTAAAGCACATTTTTTAAGGAGTAAAGTAATTTATGCTCCCCTATGTACAAAATTATTCACCATAAATATTTGAATTAAAGGAAAATGTTAATTGATCTTCTAAGATGAATAATACATATATTTAAAATAACCTTGATTATAATAATCAAATTGACAATGAGAATATAAATTATTTTGCATGTGAATTTTTGATTAATAAGAAAAAAATAAAGATAATATTTTGGAAGTATTAAAATACTTTCTAATAAACTTTAAGTAAAGGGGGTTTTTTTAAATGCAAACATTATTTTCTTTTTCCTTTTTCTCATCTCTTTCCCTCTTCTTCAATACATTATTGATACTTTCATGGCAGTCATTCTAGAGAGTGAATTAATGTAATCTTAATGCAATTCTACTTCAGCACTCCTTTCCTTTTAATAGTAATTTAGATTTAAGTGATCCTTTAAAAAATAAATGAAAGCCTCTAAAGATCTATTTCTCTTCAATATACTTGAAGAGTTCTCATTAATGTTAACAGTGGGAGTAACAATGAAATGTGCTAGATTTAGGTATCCAAAAGCTAACATCTTCAAGTTTTTATATATGAAACTGTTGAGTGAGTTGTCCAAAGGCTGTTCTTGCATGTCTGTTTTGCTGCCTTAGCTGTTTTAATTGCTTCAGTTCATCTAAGTTTTCATTTTCAAACCCACCTTGACCAGAGGTCATTACTTTGGGGTTTTCTATTCCATATGCACCATGCCTTTTTGTTCAAACTTCACTATGCCCCCATGAAAATTCATTAATTTCACCAGGACACATAGAAATGGAAGTTGCCATCAGTTGTGCAATATCCTACACGTGAGTTAGGGTAATCCCCAATATCAGTACAGAGAGGAGGATGAATGGACTGAGAGCAGCCCTAAAGAGAATGATGTGGAAATACTAGTTGATTTAATAAATGGACACGAGCCAGCAATGTGTGTTTGCAGACCAAAAATCTGACTGCATCCCCGGTTGCATAAAAAAGCATCATGGACAACAGGTCTAGGGAGATGATTCTACCCTACTTTCCTCTCGTGACACCCCACCCTGAGTACTGCATCCCTCTCTGGGGTTTACAGCATAAGAAAGATATGGACCTGACAGGGCAGCAGAGCAGAGAATCACAGAGCCACAGAATGGGGCAGACAGTGACCACAGTGAGTCAGCTGGTCCAACCTCCCTGCTCAAGGAGGGTGATCCTAGAGCACACGGCAGAGGACTGCATCCAGACAGTTCTGGAGTATCTTCAGTGAGGTTGACTGTGCAGCCTCTCTGGACAATCTGTTCCAGTGTGTAGTCAACCGCAAAATAAAGAAGGTGGAACTTCCCATGCATCAGTTTTGGGCTATCGCCTCTTGTCCTACTGCTTGGCACCACTGAGAAGATCCTGGTTCTCGGCACCCTCCCTTCAGATGCTGATAGACAATGATGAGGTCCCCTCTCAGTCATCTCTTCTTGGGCTGAACAGGCCCAGCTTCCTCAGATTTTCCTCATAAGAGAGATGCTCCAATCCCTCAATCTCCTTTGTTGTCCTCCACTGGATCTGCTCCAGGAACTCCATGTCTTTCTTGTCTGGGAAGTACAGAACTGGATGCAAAACTCCAGATGAGGCCTTTCCAGGCCTAAGTAGATGGGCAGGATCACCTCCCTCAACCTGCTGGCAATGTGTTTCCTAATGCAACATTTATGATCAAAGACCTACGATTTCTCTCCTAGGAAGAAAGGCTGAGAGAGTTGGGACTGTTCAGCCTGGAGAAGAGAAGGCTCTGGGATGATCTTATTATGCTTTTCAACACTCTAACGGGGCTTATAAGAAAGAACAGGCTTTTTAATAGGGCCTGTACTGACAGGACAAGGATCATTGGTTTTAAAGTGAAAGAGGGTGGATTTAGATTGAATATAAGGAAGAAACTTTTCTTATGCTCAAATTGGTGAGACACTAGAGCACATTTCTCAGAGGTGGATGTCCCAGTGTTGGATGGTTCCAAGATCAGGCTGAATGGGGCTTTGAGCAACCTGATCAAGTGAAAGTCAACCTTGCATATGACAAATGATCTTCAAAGATTCCTTTTATCCCAAACCATTCTATGACTCTATGATTTTATGGTTGTAATTTCAAGAAAACATCTCAAAACAAGTCTTAATTTATTATATGTATCAAAATTAGTGGTTTCAAAATTTATTCCTGTTTGGATATAATTAGGTAGTAATGTGAATATATATTTCTGGTGGTTCGGAAGCAGTCTTCCTAAACTGAGAATCTGAAGTCCTGATGGACAACAAAAGGAATAGAAAATTTTAGGGAGAAACAAAAGCTCTTGGGGAAACTTTGGCTTGCTAAATCTTGGTGCTTACACTCCTTTTCTTATAATCTCTTATTGAACAGTTAAAGTTCCAAGATAGCCTTGAAGGTCAATATCTGAGGATGATGTAAAAAGTTATGATCTTAATAACTTGTAACTTGATAATTTAATGCATTAAGCTAATAAACAGGCACGTAATTAGGGCTGTGAATGTGGCTGAGTGGAGGAGCGGAGATGCAGATGAAACGAGAGTTGCTAGATGTGCTGTTCTGGCTGTGTACAAAGCAGGTGGAAAGCCCTTGAGATAGCAACATTCTCACTCTAGCATTTTGGAATAAAGAACAGTTGGAGCTCATGATGCCCGTTTGTTCACCTGATATAACATCCTGAAAAAAGTAATGCTTAATATCTGGACTAGACTTTCACTTTCACTTTTACAAGCCTAGCCTACCTCTGCAGTCAGGCTGCACAAAGGCAAAGTGAAAAACTCCAGCTGAATTAGATGTTCCTGTATATTGAATTGTGTGAGCACTGATACCATGAGCTTTCCAAGCATTTCCAAGCAGGATTACTATTTAAAAGTGTGCACTTGGGCCAATTCTGAGAGAAGGTAAGATATCTGTAGTCATTGAAGTAGTCTATTAGCTTCAACAAATTTTGAATTATGTCCTATTATGTAACCCTATGCTTCCTTTAAATCATATCTTGGAATCATAGAATAGCTTAGGTTGGAAGAGGTGTTACAGGTCATCTGCTTCCAATCACCCTGCCATGGGGAGGGACACCTTCCACTAGACAGTGTTACTCAAAGCCCCATCCAACCTGACCTCAAACACGTCCAGGGATGGGGCATTCACAACTACTCTAGGCAACCTGTTCTGGTGCCTCACCACCCCCACGGTAAATAATTTCTTCCTGATATCTAACCTAAACTTACTCTCAGTTTGAAGCCATTCCTCTTTGTCCCATCACTACATATCCTTGAAATAAGGCATCCTCCATTTTTTTGTGGACTCCCTTCAAGAGGGCTGCTCTGTGACCTTGATAGGTCACTCCAAATCACAGCTTAAACAATTACTTTGGGCTTTTGGCATCTGTAGATGGATAAGCAGTTAGAGACTCTTTAGTGTAGCTATTTCATTAAACATACTGCAAGGCAATAATTTTTATGTGAATGAATAGTGGATAGCTGAATAGTGTCTGATAATTGACTAAAAGGTCTTATCTTAAAATATTCTCCTAGTATAATTTAATTTTCGAAAATGAACCTGAATTTTTTTCTGGATAAGAACATGTTAAAAAAAATTTCCTTCTTTCTGTTTTTAATGAATTCTAACTCAGCTACCTTATTTATTTTTTTTTCATTAGGACTGCATTGTAAAATAACAGGTGAAGATGCTTGCCATTTGTATGTGTCATCAGCCAGAAAATTAAACTGTAAAAAAGTAGAGTGCCTGCTGGGAAGGAAGAGCTGTGGACTTTTACAGTGAATAACCAAAACCCTTTCTTTGTCAAGTGAAAGACATCTCCAATGAAGATACTTCTGTGCCCTCTGGTGAGAGCTGCTAGTATTTAATGTCTTTAGTTATGGCAAATGCCACATAAGAGAAAAACTAAACCATGTTTTTTACATATTAGGTATAAGAACATTGCACTTTAACCTTATGTTTTATGATCTTACTGAATTAAGAAAAAGAGGAGAAGTTTGGCTGCTGTGGTATCCAGGAGTGGATGTCTTATGCTGACACAACACTGAAGTTTTTCTGCTTTTTAAGAAAATTTTTCTCTAGTGCAGTTATTTAAATGGTGGCACAATATTGTGCAACAGCAGCAGGTGCACTGAAGAAACACCATAATAAAAAGCATTTACTCCTGGACCAGAGTGCTCTGTTCACTTATTTGAGTCATGGCTATGTTTAATCTTTACATAGATGGACAAAACCTCAGTAGAATCTAGTCTTTGGCATATATAAAAGGCCAAATTTCTTCTCATCACTTTTATCATCATGCAGAGTATCTCCAAAGACTATTTTAACTTCAAGTTTGAGTTGAATTCTGGAGGTACCCACATTCACTTTTAGCAGCACAGTTTATACTGACAAAAAAAAAAAAAAAAAGACTCATGTCATTTAACTTTCATAATCTTGGAAAGAATGTCTTTAATCTGGTATTTAGATTCCCTCAAGAATCAAAACGGGAGAAAAAAGACATAATTTTTCAGGGAATGATTCCTCTCGAAATGCATTCTATAATAGGACTGAGACACGTAAGGGAAAATCTGCATACATGTATGAATATATACATGGTTTGGTAAAGAATAGAATAATAAAAAAAGAAACTTCACTTGAATCCTCTAAGCTTAGGTTTGTTACTGCAATATCTTCACTGCAAAGCTGTGTTTCATTAGAATAACTAATTTTTTTTTTTTTTAAAGACATGATAATTATTGTTAACAATTGGTTATATGTTACTGAATTCCACTTTATTGGAAAAACGTAAAAAGATCATGATGACAATTCATTTTCTACTGTTACTTGTCATTTTTATATAGTAGAAAGAAAAACATTTTCAAGGGTCTTTTGAATTCTAAATGTGCTGTTGGCTAATATCCAAGGTTATAAACAGACACCTCTTCATGCAGGCAAAAGTGATGCCTCATGTAAAGCCCAAAATCAGTTCCATGAGCTGGATTAAAATCAATACTTACTTAAGACTGCCAGTTTTTTCTTGTATATATAGGGTGCTCTGTATTCAATCATATTGTGTAATTATACCATCCAAATTTTTATACTCAGCCTAATATAGCTTTGAAATTATAACACTCCTTGGTACAAAGCTAAACATGATGAAATACATCCACTATAGAAAGGAAGTATGTATGATTTGCTGTGGTTTATCACTCTGTGATCTGAAAGGAAAAAAAAAGGGATTTGGTTTGGATTGATTGTGCCATCTTAATGATCTGCAAAAACATCTGTGTAAATTCTTTTGAACAAAAATTACACTTGGAGGATTTGATTAACAGAAATGAAATAATTTAATGACAAGTATAATATTATGCAACTAGAGGACAGCAACAAGAAAATCCTCTGTAATCTAGTATCTCACACATCAGAAGTAACAGAGGAAGAGAAAAGCTTCACGTATATCTGTTGCGGTCCCTCGGCCCACCAAAAGATGGCCCTCTGTCCATCAGTTAGCAGCCCTCCAATGGGCTGAGGACTCAGAGTCCGAGGGGCCGTCCGTAGGCGAGGCCTCGGTGTAAGTTCACTCCCCAGTTCCAGTTCGTTCCAGCACGTTCTGTTCAGTTCAACCCCTGATTGGTTACTTGGTTCATGGTTATTCATTTTTATCTATGTTTAAGCAATTAAGTTCTGGAAAGTTCTCTGTTACTCAATTGTTCATTGGTTGTACCCCTGCAACTCCTCCCACCGTTCTTTGCGATTGGTTCGTGATGTACGGGATCCTCCCCTTACCTTACACCCCATTGGTTCTTCCCTTTTTCTCCACCCTTTACCGCCCTTCCTTAAAACCCCTTGCACACCGTGTCCCTTGGGCTTTTCCTCGTCTCCCTACCCGGCTTCTTTTCCCCTGCTTCAGACCTGGAGAGAGACAATAAACCCTCCTTGATCTGGAGCTGACTGGCGAGAAGAGCCCTCTCCCGCCTCCTTTATTCCTGGGGCTGGCTTGGGGAAGCGGTGCCACTGGTCGCCTCCGAAGAGCACTTGGCTGCTCGGTTGGCCAGTGACGGCCCGAACATCGGCTGCGTCGACAGATTCGACACCCTTTCGTATTTGCGTGTCGGACTAGAAGGTCACTAGAGCCCAGCGAGGCTGACCTGCTCCCCCAGGGGCGGCGACATATATCTAGTCAGGCACAGGAAGGATATAAGTAAAAGTAGAGTATAATCCTAGAGTGTGTTGCTGATAACTAATGTAAAAGTATAAAATTCAGTCTACAAAGCTCTGATAGAAAGTTAGGTATGCTTTGTTTTGATTATCTTTCTTTAACCATTAACATATTTTTGAACAAGTATAAGCGGCAGCTGCAGATATAAATAAAGACGGCTTAATATAGACAAACATAATCCAGAAAGCAAAATTAATCTCAAGTGTAATGCAGAAAACAAAAAATAAACAGGTATAGAACACCAGTAAATGAATATAGGCTGAAAATTTAGAAAGGATTCCAATCAACAGAACTATGAGAACCTTAAAATTTTTCCTGTTAGAGGAAAAAGGATGAAAAGTAAAGACCTAGTTTTTAAAAAAAAGTTTTCTGAATCTCTGAAAGTGAATATTAGATCATAATCTGTTGTCAATGACCCTGGAAACTCCTTCAAGTTATAATTCATTTTTCTTCATCTCATTAATAATTGCTCAATGCTTTAATTAGTCTAGATACCTTTATTAGACCCATCATCCCTCAAGTGAGTCAACAGAACCTCCCAGTTTGGTACTGTCAGAAAACTTTCTGGTACTGGTACTGGTACATTCAACTCCTGCATCCACATAATTCAAAAATCTGTTGAACAGAACTAGCCGTAGGAGTGAGCCCTGTGGAAGACTTTTAGCGATTGGTTGCTCATTCTCCTCCAGAACCTCAATCTGAAACTTGCCAGTGATAATCAAACCCCAAAAGAAACATGCCACAAGTATTACATAATAATTAATATATATTTCTTAAGGTCTGTTAGAAGAGAGTCCTTTCATCCTATTAAACTTTTAATCAGAAAATTTTTTTTGATAATTGTTTATAGGTATTGATTTCTTGGTCAATTACATACCATTTCTTTCTTTCCTCATAGCTAGTGAGGGGTTCAGGTGGGTATTTTGGTGGGGTTTTGTTTGTTTGTTTTTTGGGTTTATTTTTGGTTTTTGTTTTCTATTTTTGGTTTTGGTTTTGGTTTTGGTTTTTTTTCTTCTAACCTGATGTAATGTATATGAAGGAGTTGAACTCCCTCTGTCTAGGTTACACCTTATATATGTCAGTGAGCTCATAGTGCCTCACTCCTATTCATGTTTATAATATCACTCACTTTCTGCAGTGAGTCTGCTTTAAAGTCAGCCTTTCCTTTTATCTTTTCTAAGCTTGAAATAGTTAGTATCTTCAAGGACCTTATCTTCATTCTCTCTGCTCTTACTGTCTCCTGTCTTACTGTTCAGGTCGATTACTTTTTCTTGGTTTCTTTTTCTTTCTCTCTCAAATTTTTTTTAAGTCTGTGTCCCCTAGAGACCGGGAGAGCTACTCACACTGAATTTTTGAACTTTGCTTCTTCAAAATTGAGTGAATTTTATCTGTAAGCTTCAAGGATTTCTTTTTATTTGAAACAGATTGTATAGATATAGGCTCCACCAGAGGTCCATTCCATGCAGCTTGTGTCTGTCTAAGAGGCATGGGGAGATGAAGGCAGCAATAATCACCTTTGTACTCTACCCACCGATCAGCAGGTGAGCAGCGTCAGCCAGGAGTGTGTAAGCCATCAATGATTCTTGCCTGTTTCTCTCACCTTCATCCATTAGTGTTCAATTTTGTTTCCTTAATGCTCAATATGTTATTATCTCTTTCCTAGTAGCCAGCCAATGTGAGACATCAATCTAAGAAGTCTTAATCAAGTGGTTTTTCTGAGCAGTCATGGACTACATACAGGATCAAGTGTCCCAGCATTAGGACTTCGGCCCAATCATGCCACTTTCTGCCTTGGGGTGAGAAAGAGGGAGTTGATGACCAGGACAGGGAGCACAGAGACGAGGTCAGCAATGATATGTGGGTAGAACTATGTTTATGTGCCTCATATAGGCTTTTACTACACCCTTAGGTGACTACAGAAAGACCTTTAGGAATCCGTTCTCCACCATTCTTTGGCTAGAAATGTCTAGAAACTAGGAAAGTATAAGAAAGTATAGGAAAGTATAACTTTGCCATAATCCAAGTACTGAAATAGCAGGACTGAAGGTGCTGAAAATGAAAATTTTGGATATGGAGCCAAAATATAGCATGGTGCTATATATTACTGTGTAGAGATTGCTACCAGATATGTTGCTCCATGGGGCCTTCTCAGGTGTGTGTGAGCACACAGGCTCCTCCGGGTGCAGTGTCTCTGTGCTGCAACCAGTGCTTGAAGGCATGGTTGAATAACCAGGCTTGCTGATAAATACATAGTGCTAATTTTTTAGTAGACAATCTATTGGCCTTGAATCTTTATTGCTGTAATTAATTTCTCAGTACAGAACTTCTTTTTCCCTGTTCCACTCTCCCTTCCATGTTCAGGCTGATTCCTGGGATAGCGCAATACCTTACTCCCATTTCCTTGTCAGAAATTAACAAATGTCTATTTTACAGTTCCAGAAATACACGTTAGCAAAGAAGTAAGAAGCAAAGATGCATTCTACTTGGACATTTGATTTGTCTTTGGTCAAAAGTAGTACATAACAGTAAACAATATGATGTGTGTATTTCCCTCTTGCACTTTCTTGCAACAGTTTCTGGGGCTTTTTTAGGATTAATGTCCTCTGAGATCTATTCAGTGCACTGCAGGTCTTAGCTAGAAATAGTATGACTAGATTTGAATGAGCACATAAACAAAATGAAGCACCAAAATAATTGTAATCCAGGACCTGGGGGTTATATAACTAGGACATAGAACCGTAGAGTCCTATTTCTAAGCAGCAAAAATCAATTCAGATACAAAAGTGTACTGAAAGTTTGTCTAAATTGGAAGAACTTGTTATATACAGGTGCATAACCTGGATAAATATATTTTTAAATCTCCAGTGTAAGAGCCACTATGAAACTTAACTCCTCATACATATATCAGAAATATATGGGCAGGAGTATGGACTCTAATGGGTCAGATGAACAGTGCCAGAATGTGCCTGTATCTATTAAATGATAATAGGGCCCAGGCTGACTTTCTCAAATGTAGCTACTAAGACATTCAGGTTATCAAGCAAGTAAGGTGAATCTCATCTACAGAGTAATTTAAAAAAAAAAATATTTGTGTTCTCCATTTTAGATAGATTTTAAATACAAATTTAATGAAACTATTTTTTGAATGTCTAAAATAATTGATATTTTCTTGGTGAAAATATTTTACCTCAGTAACAAATTAGAAAGTAAATAAATGGTAAACAAATTTGTATGTGCATTCATCCCTGTTATGTATGTGTGTACTTATCCTAGTTTTTAGGTCAATAAAGAGAAATGGAGCAGTTGGTTTTCAGCTCTTGTATTTCGACAATAAAGTTAAATAAAAACGTTGCTTGGGGAAAGCTGTACTTTATTAGGTTAACTGGTAATGTAAGACTTTTACAAGATGCAACATAATTTATTTATATTTTATTACTTTCCAGATTGCAATTAAGAACTATATCTCTGCCCACAATAACTGATGAACTCTCAAAGTAATCATCTAAACTTTATCTCCTCTCGAAAACAAGAATCCAGTTTGCAGTTGTAATAGTAAATTAAACATGGCTGTGGTCTAGCTTTGATAGCAGTCATCAATAATTCCCTGATACGATTTAGGTCATCTTTCCAGTTGTTTTTTTGGTTTTTTTTTTTATTTACAGAGTGGGCAGTAGCCCAAAGAGGTAATTAGAAATGTGAAATAAAGGGACTCAAAACCTTACCCATACAGTCATTCCTATTTTGACAAATCATACTGGTGTGTGGTAAAGATTAGTCTAACCTTTACAGTAAAATGATCACTGTATGTGTTTTAATGTTCAGCTTGGATCTGGAATCTGCTCAATATGCCATAGGTTTGATAAATACTTCAGGTTCAAAGAGCTCATGATCTGTTTGTTAAGGTGTGAACACTGAAAGATGTCCATATTGCTCACGGGGACACATCTCTTAGAGTGGGCTATTTTCACAGCATTTTTTCCTGGGTCCCACACTGATCTCCTGATTTTCTGTGTCTTCATTACTACTTTTGTGGGTTGTGCTTTTAGGAGTATTTAAATAATATGAAGCTGTCACAGACCAACTGAGTGACAATTTTATGAAATTGAGGGTGTGTCTTGAACATGTTGTGAGGGCAGGAGGGTGAAAAATTTGATGAAATAATATTGAAGGACTGTGAAAAGAAGATGGAAGCGGTGCCTTCTGGTAACTGTTCCTGCAATAAAATATCCCCAGAATCATAAAAACTGGACATTGTCCTGGAAAGAACAAACTAGAATGAGTCAAAACTGGAAGATGAAGAAATCAGCTGGTCTTAACATACTGTGATTGGCTAGCAGGAAAATTCATATTTTGACCATATACAATGCTTCAAAAGGTCATATTGTATATAGTATAATAACTATGTAGCTTATCAATACAAGGTTAAATATTAGAATAAGTCACTATACACATGTTGAGAAATATTATGGATTATGAATAGTTTGTATCATTTATTAAAATTAAAATTAAATAAATTATTCAAAATTTATGTTGTTTTCATTTGCTCTAGCCACTTACCTGTTTCATTTATTATTTGAGGATTATTACTTTTATAAGGGTTATTTAAATAAATGGGGAGAGGCACTGACTGAAGACTTTTTATATGAATGTCCATACAGACCTTACTCAAAAATTTAGAACTGCAGAATGTGGTAATTGAGCAATCAATATGCTGAGGCCTTTACTCAGCCATAAGTTGTACAAAAACTCAATTTTTCGGGACAACTTTTTCTTACCATCTTCTTTCCAGTCTTCTTAGCGATAAGTACATTTCCAGGAAGTATAACAGCAATTATGGATACTTTTTACCACACAATTAATCTGTTAAATGGTGCCATTCTTTGGATAAATTGCTGCATTTCTAAATTCATGTAAGTCTTGCCAAGTGGGAGCTTGCAGTGTAATTTACATATTATTGGAGATAGTTTTTTGATGATAAATACAAAGAGTCACAAGAGCTTTAAATAGACATTTCACTTGTAATTAAGAATTTTAATAATGAAATGCCATGCTTGACAAGGTTTATTTAAATAATTAAAATCTTCAGGATGAAGGGAGTATTACGAGAAATTTAATTGTTTTTACAAACATCTGAATTCTGCTCACAGCCATTACTATCTTTTGGTTACATTCTGACCAATGGGCAAGCATCTTGGAGTATTTATCAGGTCATATGCCATTCAAAGTCATAGTCATAATGATATGACTAGTACTGACTCCTGTGCCTGCAGTTCTTCATGCAATAATGAAGAGTTAGAAAGGAAACTTGAGTGTCTTCAGTCCTCTTTGTCTTACTAAATCCATACCTCAGAGCTCAGGAAGAGTATGATCAGATCCAGGCTGTTTGGCACAGAGGTTATAGGCACTTGCACTTGTGGGAGAATAACTGATTTTCAAATTTTCAGAGAATCTGGATACCTGCAAGCAGATTAGTTGATTTACTCTCTACTTCCACAGCAGATTGGATTGTCTCCTCTCCAATTCTTTCTAACCCTTCATGTTTTTCTAAACTTACCCTAGATTTATAAGGCAAGGCATTAAATATTGCTTAATTACAATGACCAGTAGCAGCTTCCATAAAAAAGAAAGCCTTATATTATATTGCATGTGTATTAGATATTCTGGGATGTGGGGAAAAGAGGGCGAGGATTTAGGTCTATTTCCTGGTGATGCTGGGCTGTTGAGTAATCGAGGACACAAAAGAAGAATCATGGGAATCTAAACGAACAGGTGAAAATAAGTATTAAGTTAGTTTGTTGCTGCAGAGTTCACCTAGAGAGGAGGAGAAAATAAGGGATTGCAGAGCCTTTATGGATGTTTTCTGTCTATGCACAGACAGGGTAATATGAAATCCACAAAAAAGACAAGTTAGCTAGGAGTCATCCACGTCTCTGGTTTTATCCTAATTTGCCATTATAAAGTCATTCTCTCACCTATAATAAATGTTTGAGGTTCATTAGCTTCATGAGGGTTTAGAACCTAGTTTTAGCTTTTCCTGGGTATGTGCCTAATGCATAGGTTACTATGCCAAGAACAGCTACTACTACCTTCTCTTTCTTCATGTACTCTTTTTTTTGATATATTTAAATGCAATTCTGCTTGAGCAAGTAATTAGAACTGTTTAAAATGTACCTCTGATTCAACTCAGAGGTTGAAAGGCCCTCTCAAGCAAGAGATGAGACTGGTTCTTGCACTTAGCAATTTTCACTCATCTGATGTACAGGTTTAAGCAGAGAGTCTCTGAATAACTGACCTTTTTAACTTTAGAGAGTCCTTGACAAGAGGCCTATTGAAGGTCATGTTCACAAACCCGCTAGAGCTTGAAATCCAAACTTTATACTAAGTAATAGAATCAAAATGGTTTTAGTGGATAAATCTCACTTGATTATGTGTGCATAATGTAAACACATGCATCTGATACTCACTTCAAAATTCTTTTCAATTTAACGGAGATATATAAGCACTTTGGGAGAAGCCAATTAGTAAATGTCCATTCAAAAAATAAATGAATCAAACCCCAGAAGAGCATTCAGTTACAATAAATCATGTAGATATCCATGTTGGAGTGACATGGATGTCTACATTATCTATACACATCTAAATTTATGAAAAATTGATCTTAGCCAGTGCACCTAGACTTTAACTTTTATTTAGATTTTTTTAGGTGACATAGATTGTACGGATATTGACATGAAGGGAAATTAATTTCTTTGATTTTTATTTCCCTTATAAGAGCATAAGTCAAATTTTTTATTGCAATTAATACTGATTTTCTCAAAAGTTAATTTTTTTATGCTTTGACATTTTTATTTATCTTTTCTTTATTCGTATCAATTTTATAAAGAAATTTCTAAATCTAGAAGAAAAACAAAAAAACCCCACCAGGATGTAACCTTGTATTGATTAAACTGGAAATTAGAGCTAAAGGTAAGCCACTTATTTTGGAATGAAGCCCACATAAAAAATCATAAATATTTTAAATTTTTTCAGCTTATTTTCTTGAAGTATATTTGTGAATTTCTTTTCATAAAATTTCTCATTTTAATAATTCCATATGATTTTACCCATCACAAGGCTCAAAAACATTAGTGTCTTTTCTACGGATACTTAGAGATATATTAAGAAAAAATAGGTAGAACTGTAGACAGTATAGTCCCAGAAACAATGTGGAGATGGCATAACTGTAATCCCAAACAAAAAATTAGAGTAGTCATAGAATTAAAACATTTGTCAAATTATTATGTAATTCTTTAGTAATATTTCCTTTATCTACTTTACATGTTTCACATTTCTTTACCAATGCTTTTGGGCAGTGAAAATTAATGAGCATAAGAGTAAAAAATCTCAATAGAACAATCAGAAATGCATATGACTTTGAAAATATAACCCATTATTAAATTATCTCACCTGCTTTTTAAATAGTCTTGTTTCTTGAAGAGGTAGTAGTATTTTTAAAACCCTCTGCTTCTAGAGAGTATTTTAAAGTTATATTTAAAGATTTTTTTTTAATATCATTGAACTCTGATTTATGAATTTCTACGTAATTCTAACATCTTGAATCATTCTAGTGTTAACAGCCTGCAGGTTGTCACAGTTTTCACAGTATGGGAAGGCTGTAGAGATGCCCCTGTTATGTTTGTGACTTTTCTGTGAAGTGTGCCGACATCTAAGATGACTTGATGATATTTTCTTTTAAAATTACTAATGATTCTAGATAATGTTATTTCAGATTGGAGTGGAAACAATCTCTCAGACAAAAAAATTATCCTAAACTTGTGAAGCTTTTTTTTCTCAAGACACCATTGTTTTTATTCTGGCTTAATACCTTTCTTTAAAATCAAGAATCACTGAAGAGTTGAGGTTGGAAGGGACTTCTGGAGGTCATCTTGTCCAACCACATTGCACAAGTAAGGCCGCTAGATGCCTTACGTTGAGTACATTATTTAGACAGGTATTGAATATCTCTAAGAAGGGAGGCTCTGCAACCTTCGTTAGCAACATATTCAGAGCTCAGTCACCTTCAAAGTAAAAAAAAAAAAAAAAAAGTGTTTCTTGATCTTCAGAGGAAATCTCTTGCATTTCAGTGTTTGCCCATTTGTCTGGACCTGTCACTAGGCACTGCTGAGAGGGCCTGACTCCATCTTCTTTGTACCCTTCCTTCAGGAATTCATATACATGAGTAACAAGCCCCCCAAACCTTCTCTTTTCTAGGCTGCAATCCCAGCACTCTCAGCCTAGCCACATATGTAAGGTCTTGTAAGTAAAGACTGGGACAAAAAAAAGGCACTCTATAACTCATACTGTAACCAAATCATGGTGCATTGGCCCCACGTTCTTCTTTTATTGCCTCTGCATTTGTAGATTCCCCTTTATTTGACATCCAGAGCAAGATTATATTCCATCTGGGCTTTAGCTTTCATAACTTAATCCCTGGATGCTTAGACAATGTTTCTGTACTCCTTCCAGGTTACCTTTGTTTTCCCACTCTGTTTGTTCTCTTTTTATTTCTGAGTTTGGCCAGGAGGCCTTTGTTCATCCATACAGGCCTCCTGGCATTTTTACCTGGCTGGTTATTAATTTGGGATGGAGGTCTGCTGAGCCTGTGTGAAGTTATACTTGAATATTAACCAGCTTTCTTGGTCCTCTCCCCTCTAGGAACTTATCTCATGGGACTCTGCTGAAAAGGTCTTTGAAGAGATAACAGTCTGCTCTCCCCTTATCCAGGTTTGTGGGACTCAATTTTCATCCTCCTCCCTGACCTCAGGATCCTGAGCTCCTTCATCTTATGGGCCATAGACAGGGGCACCTTTAATCTCCACGTTGCCAGTGATCCCTTCAATCCCCTCATTGGTGACTCTCACATCCGGAAATGCACCTCTCCTCATTCTCTGCTCTATCACTTGTAGGAGTAATTTACCACCAACATACTCCAGGAACCTTCTAGATTGTGTATGCCTTGGTGTGTTTACCCTCCACAGACATCATGGTGATTGAAGCCCCCACTGAGGATCAAGATTTCAAATGTGAGACTGCTCCTATTGGTCTTATCCACTTGCTCTTCCTGGTTGGGTGGCCTAAGCAGACACCTACTATAACATCACCTTTGCATGTCATTTCCTTAATTCTAAACCAGAAGCTCTCCATCAGCTCTAATTCCACCCTCAGGAAAAATCTGCAGCCCAAACTCTCTAGGAAAAAAAATGAAATAATTGTGTTCCCCTGCTTCGTATTTTCTTTTGGCCTCATTTTACAAGGAAGGTGAATTCCAATTCTCTCTAGATAACTCTTGAACCCATTATCTTATTTCAGTTGTGCTGAAGGAAGAAGAAGTTTCAAAGAGAGGAATTCCCAACAAGTTTACTAAAGATTAGGATCTAGGTAGAGAGAAAAGAAAATGAATGTGAAAGGACTCTGTGATATGTGCTGTGGTTAATCATGCTATGAGTATTTAATCAGACCACAAATATCTGCATATCAACCTAGGACATGCTGCTTTTCTGTCTGACTAGTGCTCAGAGATGTCAAAGAAGTGAGGTATTATGCTGAAGGAGAGCCTGCAAGGAAAATGAAAAAGGAGGAAAAATCTGAGAGATTTGGAAGAATGTTGAGACTTTTTCAGATTGACAATGTTATGAACTACAGGAATTATGACAGAAAATAATGGAAAATGGGTAATCTCTCTCTCACAGAGAGAAATAATCTCTTTGATTATTAAATAGAACATTTATTTTAATTTTTAGTTTTCTCCAATTATTAGTGTTGCACAATTTTATCTGATGGAAAGAACTTGACTGACAATCTTGATAATCAAATTCATTAACAAAGGTTGCAGAAAGCTGAGACTATTCTAGTTTCAGCCTTTCTTACTCCCAATGAGTTTAAAATATGATCCGAGGAAACACTGCAGGAGGCGAGAAGTCAATTTTTGCTTTCATCCTGTGAAATGTTGTTTCTGTGCTGTAACTACACATACTTTTGATGGTACTTTTTTATCATGCGCGGTTCTCCATCAGAAAGTGGAATGCTTGTTTTGCGTAAGCCATCTAACAATCTGGACAATCTCCTAAACAAGGATGCATCTGAACAAAGGACCTATAACTTCAAATAAATGGTGCTAATTTGTCGTTTAAGCCTACGTTATTCCTGCTGAAGGTCCTTTTTATTTTTACCACTATTCCATTAACAGTGATTTCAGTAAGTAGTGAATAAACTAATTAAGTACCTGTGTGCATTGAAGTGTTAAGAAAATATAAAAAACCCTGTCTCTGCTGAGATTTGTAAACCCCTTCTGGTCAAATTTTCAAGCAGAAAGAAAAATATTTGGTATATTTTGAAAGGGAATCTTTAAATTCAAAAGTGAAACTGTATTAAAAATTAAAACTAAATGTTCTTATGCTCACAAAACAGAAACATAAAAATTATGATCAGACCAACCTTCAAGAATCTCTGACCCAGGATGCCAGTGTAAATGAATGTTAGAAGGCTTTCCCTTGATCAAGGAGGTTTGGGTTAGAGAACACGCAGGAAAATGGCATTCATAAGTCCATGGGCCCTCATGGGATGCATCCACGAGTGCTGAGAGACCGGGTGGACACTACAGCAAGGAATCTCCTGATCATCCTTGAGAAGCCGTGGCGATCGGGAGAGGTGCCTGAGGACTGGACTCGGGGAACTTCCGGCCAGCCAGCCTCACCTCGATCCCTGGAAAGGTGATGGGGTGCCTCATTTTGGAGGCCATCTCTATGCACACGACCCTAACCCTAACCTAAATCACCCCCCATTCTCCCAAATACACCTCCATGAATTCCTGGAATTTGGACTATAAAAGTTTAACCAACTGAAGGAATTTGAGACAAGATAAAGATACTACTATTGGTCAATTATCTTAGGCCTAGTGGGGAGGTAAACAAGGCTGGGAGAAAAGAATGTATCGCTGTACTGAGTCCACAGGGAAGGCCAGCTCAGCAACTGTGCTGAAGGTCAGCTCTGTCTGGGTGTGGTGGGAGAGGTCATAGCCCACCGACTGCAGACAGGAGGCCCACGGACTCAAGAGAAAAACTGAGCATGAGACTAATTAACAATAGAAGCAAGACAATCATTTAACCAATAGAATAAGAGAACAGTGTAGCCAATAAGCATGGATTCCTTTTCTTTCTGAAATGTATAAATAGTGAAAAGTTTTGAATGACCTCAAGACCCCACCACTAAGAAACCCAGGGTGAAGAAAGATCCAATGAGACACAGCTGGATGCACGAGTGGTGGTATTTTTCTACTTAATCTGTCTCTTTCTCACTCTTTCTCTCTCCCCTCCTCTGTCCTTTCCCTATTTCTTTCTATCTTTCTCAATCTCATATTTACTGTTTAATAAAATCCATACTATTGACTCTGGCATATGGTCTCACTTCCGTCTTAATTTGGGTAGAGGCATCTCTCAGTAATTGGATTTTAACAGTATCCTGGGGAGCATTAGGAAAAGCATTGCCAGCAGGTCGAGGGAGGTGATCCTGCCTCTCTACTCATGCATGGTGAGGCCATATCTGCTTGAGCAGGGAGGTGGGACCAGATGACCCACTATGGTCCCTTCCAAATTTACACATTCTGTGATTCTGTGTGTGTAAGGACAGTATCTGCATACTTTTGACACCTTTGCTGTCAGGCTTTTTTCCATTTTATGGATCATGATATCTTCCCACAGCCTCAAAAAAATATGGCTATCTTGACTGTAATAGTGACTGCATAGAAATCTCATTGTATGATTTGTGCCACAAATGGGTCTTCAAAGGAAAGAAGAGGTCCTCAAGTATAGAAAATTGATCAGCTTTCATACCAAGTAGCTTGCTAAATTCTTTGGAGGATGTCTCTGGGCACCTAGTCTCAGAAGACAATTTCACTGTGCCCTAAATACTAAGAAACAGCCGTCTTTTTGAATCTTTCTTCATGAAATGAAAATTAAAAAAAAAAAAAAAAGAAAAATCCCAGTATTTCAAAACTGTTGGTGTTTACCTTCTGGTGCCTTTTTACTGTGCATATAGGTTTCCTCTGAATACATTGCTGATGGATCTAATTTCACTTATAAATTGTATAATAATTTTTAAAATATATTTTTCTGGAGTGCAAAACCAAAAAATTTGAAAGCTGAACCAGTAGGCATTTAAATGATATTAAATTAAACTCCATACCTTGCTATATATCAGATTTATATAATAATTACCAATATAAAAAATTTCCTGACAATAAGAAAGCATTACCACTTTAAAATAGCCAAAACTTGGTTAATTTTTTGAATGTTTAAATTAGAAGGATTTAATAGTGGGGTAATATACTGAATTTGACACAGTCATTTTTATTCACTAAAAATAACATGCTGTTTCTCTGAGAAGAGTAAAGAAGCTATGGGAAACTAGTTCCATTCTCACATCCTCAAGGCATTCACAGGAAGAAGTTGACCTGAAATTTCCTCTCTGGGTTTCCTTCAGGACAGTGTGTGTTGTCCTTTCCCCAGCTGTGTTCAGACTGTCTCATTCTATTTCTCAGTACCATTTTCAGTCACAAAATGCACAAACAGACATTTTTATTGAACACTGTCCAAGAGGAAAGACATTAATAATCTACACATCTTTAATTAGTGAATTGATTTACCTATTTGGCTCTAGAAGTTACATGCTTTCCTTTTGGTTTGCGGGCCATCTATTGTTTCTTTCAATTAATCTGAACAAAAGACAATTACTACTACAATTACTTCAGATCTTCATGACTTTTGCTTCCAAAGTACATATTAGTGCACTCATAAATGGAGAATAGAGGCTAAATAAACAGCAATTTTGTTTCCTACTTGCTTCCTTTCTGACTTTCATGCTTCTAATAATGAAGAAGAGATATATTTTTAGACTTGTGAACAGTCAGATGTGTATTAGCTTTCTGATTCCTGATCACCTGCTGCCAGCTTTTGTTCTGCGTTATGCTTAAATTTTATTTACATTTAAAAAAATTAGGAAAGAAGAAAAGTTTTAATACCAAATGAGTCAAAACAGGATTCTTTAACTTTACGTACAATTAATAATCTACCTTTAAGTGTGCTGGCACATAATGCCATCTAAAATCTAGAGTCAGCAATGAACTATACATTATCAGAGCTTCAGCACAGAGTTTTCTATTAGTTTGTGATCCCATTATTGGATGCAAAAATGGAACATCCAATTTAGTAATGGCTTATTAACTATTTTCGGTCTTAATAATATTAGGTAAAAAGGGGCTTAGAATGCAAAATCTTTTAATCATATTGGACAGCTATAAAAGGAAAAAATCCTTCATTCTGAAATTCATATTTTTTAGTAGGGATGTGGCTATTCTACAAGCAGTGATCTGTGCCAGGCCTGTAACAGTATCAGTAATTACCTCCACCCAGTTGTGATGGGAATGAAGCTGTCATTTGTCTCTGTTATGGCTGAACATTGAAGCTGCCTGACATTTTTTTCCAGCAAATGGAATGCTTTAACTATGACTGTGAAAGGCTAAAAAAACCCGCCAAAAAGAAAAACTATGTCTACTCTTCGTAAAAACTCTGTCATGATGAATACTTTCTTTGTTAGAAAAATAATAGACATATTTAGGTACAAAATAGACAGACACATGAGTATTCTCTACTACTGTTTTGGTTGATTTTTTTTTACAAACTGTCTTCCATATGAAGACATATATGAATATAACCTATATGAAGACATATACAACTATAATCTATCTTACACTATTTTATATACATTTTTTTCCCATTTTTGTTTGTGATGGTGAAGCCATTGACACAAACTGCTTTCCGGATACAGAACAATTATAGTTTTACTTTCTATTATTTGAAAAATTTTCTTCCCATACTAGCATGAAGTAAGGAACTATGAAATATCAAGTTTTGTCAATCATTACTATTAAAGAGACATTATAGTACCATCTTTGTATAAATGTGTTCCACCTTAAGTGCTGAGAGGGAGCTGGTTCTGTGTCTATTGATTTCAGTAGCCGTTGGATAGGTCTCCTAGTGAGAAACTGACTTACAAAGGATAACTGAGTACTAACTTAAATGATTGTAGTTACATCAGACTCACACATATTGTCAGGGGAAGTTGAAATGAATCTCTAGTGGATTGTTCATTATCTGAACTCTCAGTGACTGCCTTGTGATAGCTAGTATGGGTTGCTAGGTAGATCATACCAGCATGCCTGCAACTGAGCTTGGAAAATTATATCCTATGTACACCCTATAAATTCTGTTAATATCGACATGACCATACAAAAAATTTGGGTTTTTTTTCTGTCTTTCCTATTGTTTTATTTTTTACAGTTAACCCTCTATTATCTGGCAGAATGTAGAAGCTGTCTAGCTGAGAAAGAAAAGAAAACTGTTGTGCCTAAGCCCTGCACAGCTACTCACACACTCCCCCCCTGATGGGATAGGGAGAGAATCAGAAAGGTAAAAGTGGGGAAAGTCATGGGTTGGGATCAGCAGTTTAATAGATAAAGCAAAAGCTGCACATGCAAGCAAAAAAATCCAAGGAATTAATTCACAACTTCCCATGGGCAGGAAAGTATTCAGCCACCTCTAGGAAAGCACAGCTCCATCACGCATAACAATGCTTGGGAAGACAAACACGGCAACATCCACCCCTTCCTTCTTCTTTCCCGGCTGATGCGCTGAGCATGACACTATATGGCATGGAATATCCTTTTGGTGGCTCAGCTCTCCTGGCTGTGTCCCCTCCCAAATTCTTGTGAACTTCCAGCCTACTTGTTGGTAGGGTGGGGTGAGAAGCAGAAAAGGCTTTGACTCCATGCAAACACTGCTCAGCAATAGCAAAAATATCCCTGTATTTTCAACACTCTTTTCAGCAGGAACATAAAACATAGTTTCATAGTAGCTTCTATAAGAAAAAGCCAAAGCCCACACAAAAACAAACAATCAAACAAAAACCTGAAAAAAAATACTACCATTAAAATGCGAAAGTAATAAAAAATTAATGAGTCAGTGACATAAATAAGTCCCATTTTAGAACTGGTCAATTTGCCCTCAGATTATTAAAAGCTGGCTGTACTTTCATGGGTTCATACTGAGAGCAAAACTACAGGCCTTCTTTATAATTTTAAATTGTACAAGTTAATACCAGCATTGTCTGAATCAAGAAAAAAAATATGAAAAATGCCAAAAAAATTCATATCATTAACAAAAACCAATCAAATTATTTTAAGAGCTGGGGAGGGATTCCCCCCGC